>VDFB02222443.1:0-53236 GCA_007258455.2 Sequoia sempervirens | reverse complement strand
TCCATCAGTTGAAATTTGTAAACCCTAGGTTTGTTATATTGTCAAAATGAGCGAACCTAGTGATCCTAGTGCCAAACCAAAGAGAAAATCCAAGTAGAAGAGGGTTAAAAAACCTAAAACTTGGGATGACACACTCAAACCAAAGCTTGATGTACCTGAAGCATCTACAAAGTCTAAAGGAGACAAGAGAACTCATGATAGATTCATGGATCCAAAAATATAAATGAGGGAGGGAAAATTGGAAAAAGACCCATAGGGTAGGATGTCATGACCAATAGGTTGATTGATCTTGCTGGTGGGATTGAAGAGGTTACTCAACCACAAAGTGGATGGGATTTGTTCTTATATGATTTCAATAGAGGATATGTTAGATGACCAGCCAGATATTTATGGGGTTTTAACCTTGGGAGGATTGTAGTGCCAAATGTGTTCATGGAAGTAGATGTGATGTTGGAGCTAGCAAAGAACTATGATCCCAAGGATAGGAAGATAAAGAGTGAAAATGGAACTTTAATCCTTGAGGTGATAACAGATAAAATTGTGGAGGTGTTCAAATTGAGCCCCAATTATATAGTCAACATCAATTGTGCAGATTATACAATGACTATGAGCAGAATAGATTTGGTTATAGGAAGAATGTGCTTTCCAGGCACGAGAAGGATGATAAGGGAGGATTTGGTCCTAAGGAATTCGAGCCCTTTGAGTGTGAAGAATTTGTCAATTATTTCAAGAATACATATTATTGCTTGAATTTGAGCTCATAGTTTTCATGCAAGAATAGCAACTAATTTGTTGGTAATGGTAATTGACATACAAAATTAGAGTTCCAATAGGTGATTTGATTATGTTGCCTCTATTGCTAAGAAAATGCACAAGGGATTGATTAGTTTGAAGGAGGGAAATGTCCCATTGGTCTTCCCACACTATTCTTTGTTAATGCATATGCTTCTTTATGTTGGACAAGAAAAATGGAAGAAGAAATTGAAGTTAAGGCAAAAGGATGATGAAAATAATGATTTTCCTGTCCAAATGTGGACACATATCTGGGACCAAAATTGTCTATATTCAAATTATTTGTTTTTTTTCAATGTCATAAGGTTTGGTCTACTGGAGAGTATGGGTGTGGAACCTATTTACAGGATGTCAAAAGTCATTAGAGATATTATGCACCCTAAGGATGTGGAAGGGTCACCTAAGAATCACAATTGGGCTGACTGGTTTTTACATTCAATACACATTAATCAAGGCCTATGGAGCCAAAGTGGCACCTCATTTCCTACCACTATGTCTCTGATAGATCGGCATTCATGGAGTTGACATGGCAACTTGATTTTATGGATAAGGAGCAGTTTAGAACTCCTAGGAAGGGCTCGATGATAGTGCCACAATGTGTGTTTGCATATTTCAAAGCTACTGCCAAGGAATCCTATGAGAAACTTTGGATAATATTGAATAACCTTAGGATGCCAGTTGATGTGGTTAGGAATTTTGATCCAAAGGGTTTTGTTAATGATATGAAGAGGGAGAAAGGTTTATCTGATTTTTCTCATAAGTTTTTATATACAAATGATGTAATAATAAATTTGACATCTTATGGAGTTGTGGCATCAAGGAAGAATGAATGTATTTTCATTTGAAGCATTGAATAAGATATCATGAAAAGAAATACATTCTATGTTAGGCAATATGATGAAATTGATAACCATTTGGAAAGGGCTATGAAAAATTTAAATGATTATCGAAGTGGTGAGTTCAAGGTGAAAGTCAACGAAGCTATTGAAAAAGCATAAGCTCTATTGGAACAACAACATTAAGCCATGGATATTCCTTAGCAACCTTCAAAGATTCAAGGAGGAGATGTTGAGATAATTGGGGAGGAGTAGATTGCAGAGCATGTCCCAGATGATGAGGAGGTGGAGATGAGATTCCCCTCACCCAAGCTAAATGATGCTCTTGGCATAGAGGTTCCCCAAGACAAGATTATTAAATGGCAATATGATCAAAAGGCCAATGATGATCCAAGGATTAAGGCCTATGATGAATTCCTTGTAGAATGATTCCTTTGTGCAAACTAAAGAATTTAAGGAATTCGTTATCTAGTAGAGGAGTAAGGACATAATGGAAATAATTGAACAAGTTAGAGTTGGTGTGGACCCTTCTCAGCAAGAGGAGGCAGAGAAAGCAAAAGAAGATGAGATAATGGCTAAGATAGAAGCCATTACCCCTGTAGAAGCTAGAAAATTGGTCACAAAGAGTGGAATAATGTTTCTTCTAGGGTGTACACTTACCTCAGCTATTGCACTGGATGCAATAAGGAAGGATCCACAAGCCTCCATATCAGAGTAGCACTTTGAAAACCGAGTATTTGGATCAAGTTTTAGCCCAAAATTGCATGCTCTTGCAATTTGGTCCATGACACCTAACACGGGAAAACCTGAGGTTGTTAGGTCTATTGAAGAGGTCATTGAATCAGTGGTGGTGAAGATGGCCACATATATAACCCCTGTTCAAGTTGCAAAATTAACTATGCACGTTGCAATGCTTAGTGTTAACACTACATAGATTTCTCAAAAAAAGTATGATGCATTATTAATATTTCGATGATCGATTAACCCGAAAGATTGATCCGATCCATCCTCGACCTGACTGATCCGATCTGAACTGAATCCGATTTATTGTCGAACACCAACAGTCGATCTGATCCAAAGTAAGTAAACCAATATATGAAGGTTCAATATGCTTTCCAAAATTAATGGAGCAAATGGAGTACCAGGGTAGCTGCACTCAAGGAAATGATGCCTCATATGCAGGAGGACCCTGAGGCTCCCACTAATGTTCCTGATTTGCTAAAAGTTATTGATTTGTTAAATGAAATCATAGCATTCCATGGAAATTTAGCCATGCAACTACAAAATAAATTGAAGATGTTTAGGGATATGGAGAAGAGTGGTATTCCAAAGATTCTAGATGACAGAGGCTTGAAAGAATTTGCTTCCTAGAAAGATGAATTGGGAGGCCTGCTCCCAAATTTTAAGGAAGTTGTCAACCTTACAAATTTCACTATGTTAAATGCAGCTATTGATGATATGATGGGAATAGAGTTCATACTGGATACATTTGTCAAGGAGGCCGAAATATTAATTAATGCAAGGTATAACCAGTATAATACAAAGGTTCAAAAATTGTTGGGTATGCAGTGGCCAACTGAGGAGGATTTTAACACATGGCTTGAAAAGTTTACAGATTAAGCTTATGTTGAAGTATTGCAAAATGTTATCTCCTCTCAGTGAAGAAGATTGATGAAAAATGTGGTGATGTGAATGGGTTTGCTTCTCTCTTTTAATTGATTTCTTGTTTTAAAGTTTTTGTTGATGAGACGTGCACATCGTGAAAAATTTTGTTCTTAAGTTTGCAAATATGGTGAGTAATGGATGGGAGAAATACAATGCATAGCCTGGAATGAGTACAACTTAGGATTTTGCTAAAGTATGGATAAAATATTATTTTCTCCCCAATTTGAATTTGGTGACAAGGATGTAGACGTGGAGAGTCTTTTGTCTCCTCTGCTTTTCTACACTTTATGTTTTTCTCTCTTTTATGCTTGGTGTACATGGACATAATTTTGGAGCAAGTGGATATTGTTATATCAGCTTAAAGATTCCTTTTGGAAGGTGGTACACGATCTTCAATGACAAATGAAATTAGCCTTTGTCTCATGTAATATTTCCCTCCATGTGAAATTGCAAATATAACTGCAAAGGGAATATGTTTTGTATCAGTTCAATTAAAAAAGGACGTGTACTTCCTAGAACGAAGCTCGTTTTTCTCCTTTGTTTCTATAAGAATGAATTCAAGGCCAGAAGTACAGGTTCGTTGCTTGTTAATTGATCACAAAGAATTTTGTAAAGGAATACCGAGAGCATTTTAGAGTTTTGTCTTAGGTTTTGAGTCTCTCCTATGTACTTGTTTCATGGATTATGAATAATATGATTAAGGATTATCTTATTTGTCTCCATTGATTTCCAGTAGATGTGTAGTTTTGTTCTTGATTTTAATTCAAAGAATTAATAAAAATGCTTGAATGAAGCTGTAAGTTCCTGTAAATTGAGTACTAGGATATTAGTAAGAAGTTATGGTCGAGAATACAATGAATGTGATACTGTAATGCAGTATTATCAAAGCTTAATGATGCTATGTGTTAAATTGTTATTAGATTGTATAGGTTTTGAGATTGACTTTGTTCCTAGGATAAGGCACTGATCTAAGTGAGTGTTCATGATACATTTGTTGGTCAATTCAGCAACAAATCAATCTTATAAACAACTTTTCAAATGGATTACAATTGTTACTATCTTATGTTGAGTTTTTCCATTCTCATGCTCTAAATGTAGAGTGTTGTTAAGGAATATCCATCTTCTTTGTTACATTCCATTTATTGAGCTATTATATGAGAATTCATCTATTATTTGCAATGTATTTAGTCATTAGGTGTAGAGGTATTTAAATACATTGTGGAATCACCCTCCCGAGTCTTGTAGAGCCCAAAGTGTAGGAGGAAATCATTGTTGCTTTCACTCATTGGTTGGTGAATCCCTTCACGTTGCTGAGAATTGGAATGGCAAAGTCCATAGGCTTCCTTGAAGATCAACTTGGTTCTTGAAAAACAAGCAACATAATCCATGTCATAAAACTTACCATAAGACTTAGAAACTTGCACGCTTAAGTGGTTCATTACTTGCAATGGCATCACATTACTAGATGCTCAATAATCTATCATACAATTATGAACCAACTAGTCATTTATCAACAAAGATGTATAAAATGGATATATGGTTTGTTTGTTACCTATAGAAATAGTATCGAAATAAATCTCAAGGTTCTCATGTTCATTGACTTTGTCTTCCGTACCTTTGAGAACAACTGCAACTTCATCTGGCTAATAAAATATGGTAGGGGCATTGAGATACAACAATTTCGTTTCCCTATGTTCAGGGATCCTTAGCAACTCTCTGATTGGAACTTGAACTTTTAATTGGCTAAAGACTTGAGCCATATCAATTGGTTGATATGCAAGAAAAGGATTGGAATATGTTATCTCTTCGTCTTAGAGCATTGGAACAATTAGTAATAATATTTTGATTCAATCTAATAAAAGAAGTAACAAATTTTTATAATTAGGGTGCTCATCTATTATTTTATAGTTCTCTTTTCGAGGGTTGATTTAGGAGGACTAGATTCTATATTATGGATCCACAATCCTTAAGGTATTCCTTAATACCACCATCCCTAAATATTTATGAAGAGTAGAGAAAACTATCATACATTAGGTGAAGTTGTAAAACAAACCTTATTTATTATTAGGACAATTTCACACTCAAAGTTCATATCCACAACCATGATTTTGTCCTAAATTTATGAACTTTTCCTCTAATAAGAAATAAATCTAGGAAAATAAACAAAGCACTTCATTGATACATAGACATCATTTTCTAAGAATATACCATTTGATTACAAAATATTTTTCATTTGATATTGAGACATCATTTTTAAGTATATACAATCTAGGAAAATAACAAATACGCTTGTCAAATACACTTGTCAAAAATATAATATTCAATAATAAATCTAGGAAAATAACAAATACACTTGTCAAAAATATAATATTCAATAATCATTTATTAACCCAACCTAAACTATTTTTTGTTTAATTGAATGCATTTGATGTGATAGTGCAAAAAGTGAACATGAAAGTTTATTTACCTTTTCAACTATATATTCTAATAATCAGTTGTGGAATTAACGAGATAGTGTAAATAGTGAACATGAAAGTTTATTTTCCTTTATAAATATATATTTTTAGTTATCATAGTATCATGTATGAATGGCATTACCTGATCATTAGCAACAATTTTCTTTGTACTAACCATTCTCTCAACTTCCTCTACTACCTTTTGTTTTCCATTACCATAGTAGTACATTGATTTCCTACATTGCTGGTTGAAACATCATTACTTTTTATTTTTAGGACATATACTTTCTATAGGGGTGCATTTGATAAATGCATATTCTTTCTTAGTGGATAATTTTATGTAGACTTATTTGTTGTCTTACAACATTATAATATTTTTTATTCTATTTATTTAAATTTGCAGCTAACACATTTGGAGCAACTACACCTTTAGCTTTGTCCTTGGCACCTACTTGCCTATTTCTTAGCTATTAATCACTTTGTACTTGAATTAAAATAGCTTTGATGAGATATTTAACGTCCTCATGAGAATGCTTTACTCTATTATACCTCTACCTCATCTATTCCTTGAGTTGTTGAAAATCTTGTTTAGAATTTCATAGGGAACACAATGACTATCATAATCATTTTGGAAGAATTTATCACCTTCATAGGCATCTAGTTGATCTACATTGGCATCATTAAAACATTCATATGTACTTTCATGGTCTTGGAACTCTTTTTCATCAAGTGTAGCTACAACAACACACTTTGTTTGGTCATGAGGCAAGTAACATATGTCACACTAGAATGAATCTTGTTGAAGATTCATGTGATCTATCCTCAAGGGATCAGGGTTGTGCTTCTCTTGATACTCTTGGTTTGAATTTCTTAGTACTAGTTTTCTACCATTCCCTCTAGGTTTATTAGACCAAGCATAGCTATAAGGCCTATTATGCAATCTTTGACCTTCATTGAAATGTGTAGGAGTAGCATTAGAAGGAATAGGTATTTTTTATTCTTTGTAGCTTTGTATGAGGCCCTTCATAGCTTCCATCAGCTTGTCTAATTTCTCTTCAACAATGAGAATCTTGTTGGAAGTTATTACATTTGGTTTTAGTAGTTTCGCATCATCCCTTTTGTTGTCTTTCTCATAAGCTCTCAGGTTGCTTTCTATTTTAATATTCATCACATAGCTTCCCTCACGGTTTGAGGGTTCTTATCTCTCAAAAAATAACCCAACTTAGAATCAAATGCTCCATAGTACAAAATAAGGCATATAAGTTAATTTGACCTTACTTGCAAAGACACTTTTCTCAATGTCATAATGAACCTATTATTGAAATCTACAACCAATTATTTTACCCCGTTTCTTATGATAGTCAACTCACGGATTGTAAACTTTGGGTCTACTCTTTCACTATATTGCATTTGGAAGACCCTCGTAAACTCATCCCATGAGTTTATGTTGTTGTCATTCTTTTGCACTTTCTTTCAATGACTGCACAAAGATTTTCATCATGGCATCTTCATCTTCGATTTCATACTCATCAATCACATCAATGAAATTTCTAAGTGATCCTCACTAGTGACTACATTGTTACCTTAGAATATTGGTCCCTTCCCTCTAATTTCAACTAGAATTGGATTAGGATAATTAGGGGTACTACAAAATTCCATTTATTTGTCTTTCCATTCCCAATGGTTGCCTCACAAGAGAAAATATTTGAGTATTTCTTCTAGGATTGACCCCAACATTTTTTAATACATTTTATTTTGGGGGATTAGGCTATTGCACCTATTGAACAATAGGCACTTTCTGAATTGGGACAACTAGTGCCATATTTTGAGCTTGAGCAAGATTTTGCTATGGAACAACATCTTGTATGGGTTGTTGTGCAATGTTTTGTTGTTGATTTAGTAGTGAAGCATGTTGAGCTAATTGGACCTATTGTAATGCAATTTGTGCCTCTATCTCACGCTACCTTTCTTTGAGATGATTAATAAGATCAATATGTTGATCTAATTCCCTCTCTCTGTGCTCAATTTCTAGCTAAATATTTTGGTTTGCATCTTTGAATGGTGTTTCTACCTCATGCTTTGAAGTCTAATGAGTACCATGTTTTCCTTCCCTTTGATTTCTCATAAGTGGAAGCATGAGATTTATTTGAGGTTGAATCAAAGGTGAACTTTTGTTTATGTTTTCTGCAATAGGATTCGTTTCTTTTCCATATCTAACATAATCTTGTATGAAATTACTTCTAGTATTTGTAACTATATCAATTGAGTCATCAACTGTATATTGATTATAATAGAAGCATATCTTCTACCAGAAGTACTTACTTTTTTCAGTATTTCTCGGACTATGTGGAGGTGACAATTGGATTTTTCACTTTCCATTTTTTTTCCACCTTGCTTCTATAGAACTAGTTTCAAGAACTTCTTGAACTTTGGAGCACTAATCCTTGTCCATTTTTAATCTTCTCACACTAACTTTTAGATCTTTTTTTCATATAGTCACCACTCCTTAAAGGAGAAAATAATCAGATCGAACAAACTTCTTATTGCAAACCAAAAAAATAGTACATTCTTGCTTGCACCGTGATTGTTGAGTAACCTGAGTTTGAAAATTTATCATTGAGTATCTTATCCCTGGCAACGACTCCAATTTTTCAGTGTAAGTTGACAGGATGTCAAACTTACCCAAACAAAATGCACAGTTGCAAACTTATCATGTTACCAAGGCATTAAAAATATTCTTGTCTTTTACATCCCCGACAACAACGCCAATTTGTTGAGTATGAGTTGACGGGTTGTTAGACTCACCCAAAAAAAACACATAGCTCCAAGTTTTTGTCACCGAGGTGTTGAAAATATTTTCAATCGCCTAAGACCCAAAAATGGCTAGTTCATCCTCGACAATGGCACCAATTTTTTGGTGATTTGAGTTGTGGACCCAAGATCCCTAAGGTTTGATAATCTTCCAAGCGCCAAGGGTGTCAAACTTGGGAAGATTATACAAACATATCTTTAGGTTAGGCAACTAATGACTAATGATTGAGGTGGGTAAGACCTCCTTCACTTTTGACTCTGGAAGACCAAGGGGAATTTCTCTAAGATGCTAGATGATGATTTAAGGACTTAAATATTCCCTTACAACAAACTATATCCAACACAACCTATCCCAATATTGGTGTCACAATATACCTATGTGCTAGTTTGTACATGTAAATCTCAGTACCCAATTAATAGATAATCTGCCATATAAGCAACTTGAGGATGTGTTTTATGATAACCCATTATGGTGTTATGCATATTCAAACATGGTGAAAAAAACACATAAACATAAAAGTGAAAGGTGTTTGAAATGATGTGTTTTAAGGACGCGTTGAGGATTATGGGAAGAAAGCCAATTACAGATTGGTGTTTATCCATTGGGCAACAATGTCATTGAATTCAATCAAACATATGATAACAAAAACCTAAGTGATATCCTAATCAAGATATCACAAAAAAATTGTGTTGTTTAGAATCTATAGGAAAGTTGGGCTTTACATGCACATTAATATCCTTAATCATACATATTCATTTCCTTATTATGTTGAAAAGATACCATGCAAAATCTTTATATGGATTTTACAAACATTTCACTAAAAAACTAAACAACATAAATCTGAATTGCAACTGAACATACATAAGGAGACACTTAGCTAAGGTTGATTATTCTGTTAATCAGACAATCTTCAAAGTCTACAAATTTTATCACTGGCTTGGGAAAGAACCCAAATCATTACAATGTTAAAAGAATTATATCTAGAACTGGAAGTTGAAACCCTAGGGCTCCCTACAAGTGTCTTTCTTTTGTTGATGGCACCAAAATGACTCTTCTTGTTAAACTCTTATCCTCTTTTGTTATTCTCTTTGAAAAATGAAAACCAAGGTATATATACCCAAGGCAAGGAAATCTACAAGTCGCCAAAATGTTGTGCCAATAAAAAGGAACCCTAGCCACAACCTCATCCAATACCTGCATGACATGTGTTCTCTAAAAACATGATTTGATTGACAGGAAACATGAAATATCATTCTCCTAACCATTGTCATATATTTGCATTAATGATTTGTAAGTTTGAGTACAAGGAACAAAATAAATCATTGGTAAAACTCACTGAAATGGTGTCCTAGAGGTGTGACAAGACAAAAAAAGGTCTACAAATAATTTATGGGATGGAGGCATCACTCATCTTCAATGAATTCTCACCAACCAACATTAAAATCTTCTAAAAGGCACCAAGGATTGGGTTGAGTAGTTGCAACAGTGGTTGTTGAGCATTAATGGTGGTAGCTCAGAGTTATTCCCTTCATTTTCACTTATTGCGATGACTCAACCCTCAAGTGGATGTGGAAACAAGCTCATGAGACATATCACAACATCTTTTGGTAGAAATTCAAACATAAAATGGTTCAATGAAAGTTCAAGTCCCAAGCAGACATATCTAAATGCAATCGTAATCACTGCAAGCTCTAGATGACCTTTAGATACTTGCAAAAATCCTTTTGTGGGAAAACTTCTATCAAGTAATTGTGAAAACTAGTGCAAGTGCATCTACACCTTTTGAGACATACAGCTAGTTCACATCAGATTACACACAAACTAACTCTTCAGTCATATCGGTCTTCAATAGCCTCTTGCAAGTTAGAAGGCTCCATTAGGATCACTACAAAAAAGTGGCCTCCAAGTGGAACAAACAAAAAGACCAAGTACATCCTCGAACTGAACAATATATCTTATTTGAATAGGAATTCCTATCAGTGACGTCAACAAATTGTGACATCAGCATGAAGTTAGTAGGTGGAAATGGACTTAGCTGAGGAACTTTGGAAAATATGATGTCATAATGATGTAAGCAGAGTGGGATGACATCAACAAGATGTCATCTAAGTATGAATGCGGGAAACTGGAGTGGATCATGCTTGTGGGAGAAATCATTTGAACTGGATGAAAAAATTTGCAAAGGTGAAGTTCAAATGCAAAGGAAAATCTTGAAAAAGGAATGGTGCGGAGAAAATTAAGTGAGTTGATCAAATCCACATAATGGCGTATGCGGGAAAATGAGTTCAAATGAGAAGGTCTACAAAGAGGAAGATAATGTCATAATGGTGTATGTGGGAAAATGAGGTCTATCAACCATCAAAACCTTTGTTACATGATTTGGGAACACACAAGAAAATGTTGAGCAAGTAATAACTTGAGGAGTAAAATCAATAAAAGGAAGTTGGACAAGATGGTCCAAGTGATAAAAGAGAGATTTTGAGATATAATGTCAAAACTATAAACAAAGGTGAAAGACAATATTTAAGAAAAAAAGTGTAAATAATGTGATGATTATTTGAACATTCTCTATGCAATTGTATTCTTGTTCTTGTGAGTTCCAATTTTTATTAATTATTCTTTCTAATGCAATGTCTTCCTCTTCTATGAAGGACCTAAAAAGATTAATTAACAAGTTCAATATAAATTAAAAAATACACTGAAAATAAAATCAAATGAAAAAAAAGATGTAAATATAAAAATAAAAACTTAGAACACTAGGTCTTATTTAATTGTACGTATGAAATGATTTGATTAACATTTACATTCAAAATGAAATCATCATACTTTGTTTTATTGACTTCATTTAAGAGACCATGGACTTATCTCATATTATTATATAATGGACATGTTAAAAAAAGGAAGTTATGTGCCTTTTGTCCATCTATTCACTATGTAGTTTATATGAGCTAATTTAGTTATCTTTGTTGACAATAATAATTTTATTTAAGTATAACAAAGGTTTAAACTTGAAATGATTATTATAATAAATCATTTTAAAAATAAAAACTAATAATTCTATCTTTTCAATATATATATATATATATATATATATATATATATATATATATATATATATATATATATATATATATATATATATATTTCTATTTTTAAGTTCATATTAAATGAGAAGATTATTTTGTAGTAGATATTACAATACTTTAAGCAGTTATCAATCTTTTTCCCAAAAATGAATTATACATTAGAAGTTATCATTAAACAATTAAAAAATAAATATTACATTCAAATCTCTTCAATTTATGTTAACATAACCCAAAAAAATTATATTATATTGTCTTTTTCTAATGGTTATTATTGATATGAAGGTATTAACTGTTAGAATGGAAGGATGATTCAATCCACAACTCCCATGAAACACTTGCAAACAATTACCTATCACAATAAAGAAAATCAACAAGAAAGATTGTGCTCAATAACTGAATAATTCTATTGATGCAAATAACTTGGATGAATATTACAAATGAATGTGCATGCTTATATAAGCAATGCACAAGCAAACCTTACATGTGGATTAACAAGTTAGTGACAAGTGTTCTAATCTCATGCAATGAGACAACTTGTCCTAAATTTAGTTCAATCTAATAATAAGAATCAAACTAAAGATTAAACATCAACTCCTAAGTTTAGCTTAAGTGAACTAAAGTAAAAAAACCTCTAATAATTAATTGATGATTAATTAATTATCAGATAATGACTTATTTACTCCAACACCCCCCTTAAGATCAATTTAGGGAGAAACTAAACAAGTGATAAAGGAAGCTAAATGAATACATAATGGGTCCTAACTACAAGGCCTGATGAGGTACCCATGAACAAGCAACTGAAATCTCTCATAACTGGAGAAAAAAAGAAGAAAACCACATGGGAAAAACTCTTCCCCAAAAGAGAAAAGAAATGACTGTACTAGAGAAAGAAGGATAGGAGGACTCAATGTGACCCCCCAAGGATTGCTTCTATCCTGCAAGTACAATAGATGCCCCCTCGATAGGAGAGAGAAAAAGAGGATATGAATCCCCCCCATAAAGAAGTAGCTCCCATGCCAATGATGAACGTTTGGAGATAGAATATGATCCATTGCCTACAAATAACATTTCTCCCCTTAGGAAGAAATAGATCAACTAGTGATTGGAGAAGCCAATCCAAAAGAATGGGTGATTCTAGAATCCAAATCCAAATGATGTGTGCCTCTGAAAACTGCTCGCGTACCACCTGTTGGAAAGTGATGATATCAATCCAAGATCCTGTGAAGACTAATATAGAACAAGATGCAAAGGCAATGAAGTTGGTGGGCCAACAACGGTGATGTGGCTATTAATAAAAAGGAGATGAATTTCCTCAAAGTAATCCTCCAGATCTACAATAGAGGACTCTACAAACAAGGATAATATGTCTGCAAGATATGAATCCCAAGTAGCTATGTCTAGAAGATGTATGATGTCCTGCTGCACTAAATCAATAGGGGCCAAAGATGTGGCGATGCCAAACTGATCAAGAACAATAGAAGATGATGGAGTCTCAATTTGAAGTGTGGGAACATGAATGCAAGTCTTTGAACCATCGAAACATGCAAAACCTGTGATATACTCAAACTCCTCTAAAGTATCATCATCAAAGGGTATGGAATTTGCACCTACAAGAGGGATGAGACAATTTGCGGTAGACTCCTCTAGGTATGGAGAGATATGAGGGTCTCCATGGATCTCCTAAGTCATGTCCAAAGTATGTGGGGACATTCAATGTATGATACATCATACATAGTGTCAAGATCAATACTAGAACATATAACCCTTACAATATGATCTCTGATGATGCCCCATGCTGATAAACTCTCTGGTGTGTCTGGTGTAGGTATGAGCCCATATAGATAAGACAAAATATTAAGCCACCTGAGATGTGTCAGGATGCCATCTCGCTAGGACTCATAATTATCCTTGTCCAAGTTGATCACAAAAGGATGAATAGAAAAACCCATGATACTCAAATGAAAAAATCAAAGACTAAAAACCTTAGTATATATAAATCAGATCAAATAATGTCATCTCATGCAAACAAATCATTTCCAGGTGTCAAATCATCCAAGTAATTGAACAAAGTGTGAAAATACAAAATACTGAATAAAATGTACCCAGGGCAGTGATGCAGGAGCATCTGATTCCATAGGCAATCCTCATCAACTAAAAAAATAATTTTATTTAATTTTTGTCTTTTGTTTGTTGTTTTAGTATTGTTGGTGAATAAATTAAAAATGCAAGCCAACATTTAATAAATATTTTGGTCACAACTTGTTGGCAAGTTGGTTATGCATTTTATTATTTGATTTTTGCAATTTTTCAAGGCACATTCCAGCAAATGCTTTCTTGGGCGTTGGAATTGGAAGTTGGAGAAAACATAAAAAAAAAAAATTATTTATTTCCTTGTTTAATTCTTTTCTTCCAAGCTTGGAATTGAGGAGTCATTAGTAAATATTCTTGGTGAATGTGGAAGTTAGAATGTTGGGTGTGGGATTTTGAGAATGGTTTTTTCATCCATGGTTGGGATTTCCAAAGGTTTTTGGCTACAGCTAGAGGTGTCTTTCAATGTTGTGCTAAGAATTGGAAAGTGGTCATTGGCAAGTTGAATTTGGCAGGCAAGATTGTTGTAGAGAAGATCAATGATGTTGTGATTGGTTTTCTAATATTTTAATTGTCGTAGCTTGTTGTTTTAAATCCGATATAAATCAAATTTGTAGTGGTTTGAATCAGCCATAAGGGTGTATAGATTTGTAGTTCCAATTTCTTTTGTAATTTTCCAATAGCTAGAGAATTTTGTAATGAAAGTTGAAGATTAGTTTTCTTTAATTTCTAGCAACTCAACCTCTATGTTTGATATTAATTTTTTTAGTTGAGAGTTTGCAAGAAAGTGTGTGTTGGGCTCTACATCAGACAGATTCTGGAAAGTGCATTAATAGATCTAAAGAGCTCTGAAATACCTTTCCAACACTGCTTGAATTGCAAAAATCGGAGATACAGGCAAAAAGTTACGAGCTCAGAAGCGCAAAAAGATGATCCGAATTTGATTGAGAATAATAGGAACCACTGGAAATTTTGCGGAACCAACTTTTTGGCGATATCTCATTTGCTCGATTTTGACACCATATGCCCAAGTTATGCTAAAAAGAAAAAAATCGCTCCTTTAGGGAAAATGAGGACCAAGAGGGGGGCTTGAGGGTCAGCAGTACGACTGACGTCAACACTTCTCGGGCTTAAATTTGACAGCCATTTGGCCGTTAACAGAAGAAAAAAAATTCCTATGGCGATAAATTTTTAGGTCGCCAGAAAATATATAATGGCTAGAATATGCAATTTTAATCGAAATATCTCGAATATGGAATATTCAGATAACCTTTTTGGGTTTTACCAGCGCTTTTTTCCGAGGCGAAATATTATGCAGAATTTGCAAAAAGAGCGTTGGGATTTTTGTTTTGCCACCAATTTATCTTTTTTGGAGCCGTTGAATGTTGAAGTGGTTGCTTCAATGAACGGGCTAGGATAAGGGGCCCACCTTGTACGGCGAGCCTTGTAGGCCGCTAACAAGGTACGGTACCTGTACCCAGCGAAATGCTTTTAAAAGCCTTTAAAAATCTTTTCCCTTTTTTAATTTCAAACAAAACTTTTTTTAAAATTCAAAATAAATTTTTGATAATTTTTTTTTTTTACTACAGGTAATCAAAAAATTTTAAAAACCTAATTGGAAACCTGCGCATGAAAATCAATGCACAGCTCCCATGAAACACTTGCAAGCAATTATCTATCACAATAGAGAAGATCTAAAAGCAAGATTGTGCTTAATAACCTGAGAACTGTATTGATGCAAATAACCTAGATGAATATTACAAATGAATGTGCATACTTATATAAGCGATGCACAAGCAAACCCTATATACAGATTAAAAAGATAGTGACAAGTGTTTTAATTTCATGCAATGAGACAACTTGTCCTAAATTTGGTCCAATCTAATAATAAAAAATCAAACTAAAGATTAAACATCAACTCTAAGTTTAGCTTAAGTGAATTTAAATAAAAAAACCTCTAATAGATGATTAATTAATTGTTAGATAATGATTTATTTACTCCATCATTGACAACCAAACATTATATCAAAAATTCAAAAATGCTTGTGAGCGAGAGTGCTGCCATTGTTTCTCAATAGGCATTTTCTTTTTTCGGCTCTGCGCGTGATGGCGTTGCAGCTAGGTTAGGCTCTCCTGGGAGGTCACCGAACGCGACTGTTGTGTGTGGGGGTTGCGTGGTCGAGAGTAGCTCAGTTCTTCTGAGTTCTGCGAAAGGCATCGAAGCTCTGGGCTTGGGCGCAACTGTAGCTGGGGTAGATCTGGTTAGTGTCGACCCTTCTCCTCTAGTGGATGGGGCTCCTTCTACCGAGGTTGTTGGTGATTGTGCAATTGGTGCGGTTCCCTCTCTCTTTGTGGTGCCACCTATTGCTCTTGCTTTTGGTGATGTCTTTGGCGGGGGCTCTGATGTTTTGAGAGTTAAGGTGGGCTCTATTCCTGGTGATGTTGCGCAGGTTCCTTTTGCGAGCCGGGTGAAGTCCTTCTCTGAGGCTGCTAAAGTGGGTGCTCGACCTCCTTCTCAGCCTCGAGTTTAGCCACTACCCTGTGCTCAAGATTCCCTGATTGTTGTCTGTGGACTTGAGGTTACTGAGAAAGAGGATTTCTACTCGAAGCAAGGCGTGGTCTACAAATTTAATGGCTTGTGGTCCTCCCTTCCCGACCTCCATTATTAGGTTACAACCTCCTGGAAGTCGTTGGTCTCTGGTGAGATTGAGCTCTATCCCAGCGCAAGGGGCTTCTTTTTAGCAACCTTCGCCTCCTCCGCAGAGAGAGAGACTGTGTGCTGGACAGGGGGTGGATATGGGGTATTCATTCACTGTCCATCAGGCTTTGGTCCCATTCTTTCAATCCCCTTACGGAGCCGTTGAATACCAGACCTGTTTGGGTCCGGCTACCGAACCTCCCTATTCAATTTTGGGAGGATTCTTTTTATGAGGCTATTGGAAACACCATTGGTCGCTTTTTGATGGTGGACACTACGACTCAGGAGATGGGGCATACTACAATAGCTCGTTTACTAGTTGATTTGGACATCTCCAAACCTCTCCATGGTAATGTAGTCTTATTGGTGGAGGACAAACCTTGGAAGCAGCTCTTGGACTATGAGGGCCTCCTCTTTCGGTGTAGGAGATGCTTCTTTGTGGGTCATTTGGCCTCTACTTGCCCTCTTGCCCGCCGCAAAGGTGTTGCTACTTGGTGGAAGGACACTCTCTTGGATCACCTCACGATGGGTTCTCCTCCTTTGGATGCTTCTTCTACAGAGGATGACCCTATTGCTTCTTCTCAGGAACCTCTGTCTACTCCTCTTTCGGCTAACCTTCTCGTGGAGCCACTATTGGCTCGATATGTTGACGTTGTTTTGTCTAAGCCTGCCTGAACTTCGTTGCTTGCCTCTAATGGTCATTCGTTCGATCCTGTTTCTTCCCCTGCACTGTCGTCTCCCCCGCAGTGTGGTGGCTCTTTGCCCTTGGTGGCTTCAGTTGATCCGCTTCTCTTGCCTCACTCGATGGACTTGGATTTTGAGTCTTCCTAGTCTCTTGTGCTGAGAGAGAAGAAAGGACTCCCTCGATCTATCACACATTCATGACCTAGGGTTAAGGGAGTCAGATTAGTCACCTCAAATTTTGGGCTTGTCTAGTTTTGTCTGTGTTGTGGCATCTATCTGTCTGTTGCTTCTATGTGGTCTGTCCTCTTTTCCTAGTTCATTTCTGGTTTGAACTAGCTTCTTCTTTCTTTCTTTTTTTTGGCCCTTTGGGCTTCTGTGTAAAGGGTACAACACCTTGTAAATGTTGCTTATCTTATCAAAAACATTATATCAATAATAATCATGAGAAAAAAAGGAGAAAATATTATATAAATGTTATGAGTTATGTAAACATAAAGTGAAAAGATTAGAATGTAATAGATTTTTTTAATTGTTTAATAATCAATTCTAATGTATAAAATATTGTTTTGAAAAAAGTGATAAATGCTTAAAATATTATATTGCTTATCTACTATATATGAGAAAGGAGGAAGCAAACACTAATGATATTGGTTGCTCAAGCAAAGCAAAGTGATATGCTCTAGCCTCAAGCGGCGACATGTTTGTCTTAGGTATTTGAGGCATCCCTTTTATTAGTTACACGTGGTTGTCCCTCTAATGAAGAGTCACAATAGAGTACCAATCTCAAAAAAGAGAGTACAAAAAAGGTTAAGATGGCATAGAAAGTAACAATAAAACCCTAACCAACGTGGTTGACAATTACTAAAGATCTTGGCACCCAAGACAAAAGAACCAACAAGGCACTTGAAAATGAAATTTCCTTCTAGTGATCAAACTTGGATGAGAATGACAACCCTACACTACGAGTGCAAAGCTTTGGTAAGACTAAGGTCAAGTTGGCTAGATAGCAAGGGTGTGGTGGAGATTAAAAAGCGGGAGTGGTGAGCATGATCAATTAGTTCAACCTTTATGGATATATCTACAACTACACCAAGACACAAATAGATTATTTAAATTCATGCAATGAATCGATAGAAGTGACATGTTTTTTGGACTTCAAGGTAGGACAAATATTAAGATTGTCGTGACGTATGTTGTTAAGCAATATTTTGAAGTCTAGCATACCATATCAACTTCCTTAGCAATTGTGATAAAAGTTATGAATGAGATTCTAATGTTTTCACTAATCTAAAAACCATGCACCACAATCTCCTTTTAAAGAATAATAAATTAAAATTAAAAATGTGTCAAAGTTCCCTTATTAATGTAGTCATTGACTTATCTAAGCGTAACATTGTTTATTGGAAGTCACTTATGGATAGAATTTATAAATTGAACTATGATGGAGCAATGAGAAGAAACCCTAGCTAGGCATGTGTTAATGTAGTAGTTCATTCCTTCTCAAGTCTTGCTATTTGGGCACCAAATCAATAATGAAGCAGAGAGGCAACAAAAAGTACATCTCCAATTTGTTGTAGCCTTGTGACATGAAAAATGAAGTGGATGGCAATTTTATAGTGCAAGTTATTCAAGGATTGTTAAAAAAAATCAACAAAAAATTAAAAATTGAGTGTCATTCAAGAACAAGTTTGGTTGCTCAAAGGGGTTCATCCCATAGTGTGGTTAAATGATGGTGTTGTTGTGGCCACCAAGGTTCAAACCTCCATCAAGCCATTGTTATCGCAGACACAATGCCTTCACAGATCCAATGGGCTCGCAAGTTTGAATTGCAATGTTGAAACTGCTAATAATGTTGATGCCATGTGACAGGCGTGCATGCATGTTCCAATCCCTCATTGGGTTGGTGTGTTTGCAAGCTTTGTGCCCTTGCTAGGCTATCGTGCTCCCGAGATTGGACTGATTACTTGCGTTCATGCCGGGGAGGAGGTCCCCCGATTGTGGCCCTCTACAACCACTCTTACCAATCAAAAAATAAAAGTTTGGTTGCTTAAAGCTTTCAAGGCATTTCTTTTGGTCATTTTTTACAAGGAATGTAATCAAGTTGTTGATTATCTAGTGAATGCAGGTCATTGACCAATATCCATTTATGGCAAAAATTAGTGGGACCTTCCTAAAGAATGAGACATTGTTCCTCTACTTAAGATGGATTTGTCTCTTCCTTTTTTAAATTGATAACACTCTCTTTTGGATCATCTACCATCATTTAAATGATGGAAAGAATATTTTTTTGGGGGGGCTGCTAAGAAGGATTAAGAATGAATTTTTTAAGGCCGTCTAACAATAAGTGTACATTGAGAATAAAATCAATAGTTTTAAGCAAAGCAAAATCTAACATGAAAATATTGAGAAAGATGGAAACTTCAATATCAAAACTGGTTAGTACAGGGAAGGTCAAATCAATTAAGCCATCTCAATCACACAAGGAAATTCTAACAGCATGGAAGTTGATTAGAATCCCTCGTAATGGATTTGGTTGAGTTCAATTTAAAAACCATAAAAATGTGTGAATGAACGCTCCTAAAGATTGGGTTGAGCTCAATTCAGATGGAACTTAATATTTTAAGTCCACATGGGACTGAAGACGAATAATCAACCGAAGTAATGGCTATCTTTCAAGGAAAAAATGGATGGCAGAAATTTTTGGTGGAAGGGGAATTGATGCTTATTAATTGAAGTAATAAAAAAAGGATGGTGCAATGACTGAAAAATAAACAATATCATTCAAGAAATTAGGATGGAAATTAAGAATTTCAAGATTCTGTACAAACATATCAGGAGGATGGGAAATACAGTAGCAAATCTAGAAGGAAACTGGAGATGGTAAAAATACTTATCTATCATTGTCACTTGAAAGTCAAGAAACATGCAAGACTTGCAAAAATTAACTGCCAGGTAAAATGAAAAGCATGTTGCATATTACCTTCTTAAGCCCACTATCTCACAAACAGCATTGAAGACTATGTTTGTCAAATAGATGCCTTTAACTTAATCTAACCATTGAAAAGCTACACATAGATTGTTGACTTGTAGACTGCTAAAGAAAATTCGCTCTGCAATAAATGACTGAATACATACTTTAGCAACCTTTGATTACCCTGGATGATAGCAATTCAACTCTTAGTTAAACTCTGCACCATTCCTACATCTAAATGTCATGCGAGTTGTAAACTATACCCAGATTATCTGAATAATCAATAAAAGGGCAGCTATAGTTAAGGTCTCAACACCAATATAGCTATGCTTGGTCAAAACAAAGGCTGTCCACAATCAAAGACTACGGCGACACTGACATCATCATGACTTGACGAGCAAGTTCGGGATCTTGCTGCAGCAACTCTTTGAAATTGCTTTCCACCTCTTTCTTCTGCCTTTCTATGTATTCTTTTGAAGTCTGCATAAGAAAAATGAATTCAGCTTGGAAAATAGGAACATTCAAATTAGACTCTTCTGACAATAACCACAAGTACCTGTAATGCAGCAATGGTAGTATCACATTCTTTTAATTTCTCTGTTTGTTCATTCACTAAAATTGACTTCGGCTCCAAAATAAACCTGCAACATTCACAATTATGATATAGACCTTAGGGTGAAAGATATTAAATAAAAGTTGTATAGAATGGAGAATGTATACTTGTAGAAGCAGAAAGGAGAAGATGAAATCTATGATTGAGGAACTCTAAACAAATTCCTCATTTTGTTGTAATGACTAAATTAATTATAGATCCTTGAGTATTCTAAGAATCGTTGCAAAAATTCATGGAATGCATCTCAAATTCTTTTAAAAAATTGGAAGGAATTGTAGAGTTGGCTTCAGAAGGTAGTATCATTGAGGTCGAATAGAGGACTCACGCTTTGCCTGCATAATCACAGAATGTGCATCAGTTTAGTCCAAGCCTTGCATGCAACGAAGAGTGACCTCAAAGGAAGCTCTTGTTAGCATGCATATCAAACATAGGAAATTTTATAGACAGTACATTATTTTAGAAAACATTGAAGAAAAACAGTGCATGCTATAAAACAGGGAAGTATTGAACTTAATTTTGCTCAAGGTTCTGTACTCTCAACAGAGCAACAAAGCATAGATAAAAATATAAACAGCAACTTGCATGCGTTTACTATCAGAACTCTTCCATAAGAATCACAGATATAAGATAATTGGCTTACAAAAGAAATCATGCCCCATTGTGGTTACTCTTATAAGGTTGTCCTTTATTTATTTGACAGGCTTTTTCTAATTCTTACTTTATCTACCAATAATTACCATACATAGAGCAGGTCCTTTCTTTTAAAACTGCAGCTGGCTAAATCTTATACAAGTTTGATAAACAAAGTGAACCGATGTCTATCAAGAGATATCAATGAGACAACTCAGAAACAATTAATAATGTGTAACAATAATGTACATAATCCTAGGTGTAGTAGGGTAATATTTTATATTTCAATGAGACAAGTTGTAATACCCCGTTTTGGGATCACCTTATATTTTTCCCTGAAATCACCATTCCAAATGAAACCAATGGCAGATTATAGTTAAAGACATAATTCCCTACTCAAAATTGAGATGGTGTAAATCTGGTTATGGAAACCTGCAACCATGTTAGATAAACATGATGGGCATAATCTATGAAATACATTTAATTCTAGGTCTAAGAGAGATTATATATATCACTATAACAAGTCCCAAGGACCATGTGGGCTCAACCATGATGAGGAGTGATGCAGAGCTAAGAGAGAAATCAACAACTTGACACACTTATTCAACTATATGCCTCTTTGTAACATCAACTCAACATTTGAAATAAGAGTTCCAACCTCTTTTAAGTTCTTCAACACACTCTTAACCATTAACAAGACCAACTTCTTCCAACCTTTCACAATGGCACATGATGGTTACAAACACAAACTTTATCTTGCAAAGCACAACCAATCAAATCCAAACATATGTCACCTTTATTGTGAGTCAAAATAACAAACAAGTACTTTTACAAATGTCTTCCCTTTCATTTACTTGTCATCCTTTTGTGACTGTCCTAGAGTACAACTGTGATGTCTACAAGCCACCAAGCACCAACTTTTGGTTTCAAGACACATATAATCCCTCCAACAAGTGAAACAACTTTAAGAGACCAAATCCAACATGTATAAACTCTTTTCAATCTCAAGAATATGGTTTAGGTTCACTGTTCTGCCCTTATTTCTAGGTCTGCCATAGGTCTGACACAGTTTTTCTTCAAACACAGACCTTTGTTACCAACTGTAACCAACTCTTCAGTTGCCCCTTGATGTGCCCTAAAATATATCCAAAGTTTATCATATGTTTTCTTTGTGAATATAGATCAACCAAGACTGTATCGCTGCTAAAACAGGGCTAATTGGGTCATGGTCAAAACAGGTTTATTGTATTTGTTATCTTCAAAATTAAACTTACAAATTCAATGCTTGGAACAGTTTGAATTTGACTCATACATGCTCAATAGACCATTTAGAAGTCATTCCCACCATTATTTTATAAACCCTAGCACTTGGTTCCCTTAAATGCTCTGTACAGTCTGCAATCTTGGGAAAACCAGTCAATCATAATCCTCCAAGCCTCAAATCCTTTTAGTTTTGCCTTAAAACTATTGGAGTACGAGAGTATAATCATAGAAGTGAAATATCACAAAAAACATCAGATGTTTTCATTCACTTTTAAATGAGAAACACAATTTATTAAGCCTGCTGTTACCCTAATGAGGGTTTCTAACTGTTTTTAGAGAAACAATGATATCTTCCTCAAATGTTCACCAAAATGCATGAAATCAAGTTCATTGGGAAGGTGATTGGAGGCCACAACATTTCCAACCAATTTTGCACGCTTTGCAGTCCGTACAAATCCGTACAAAGGCTCAACACAGATTTTCTAGAGAAAACACAGAAAAACAGAGTTTTTGACTTTTATTTCTCAAAATTTCAATCACCCTCGAAGTTCTAAAGGATACAAAGGCCTTTTTAAAGGAAATTCAACTAACTTCAAATCACTAACTACCTCCAACCGACCCTACATCCTAAATGGCTCTTTATTTTCTAAATGTTGCTTTCATGCAATCTTACAATTTTGTATATTTAGTAAATGTTTGTTGACACCTCTCTATGGAATGGACTTAGGATTTAAACAATGACCAATACACATGAGAAATAATTCATAATACAATGGTGTATTATAAACATTTGATTATGTTTCCCCAAAATTTGTTCATAAGACTCATGATGATGTCATGGTGCTCCTGCACCAAGCAGGATGTGATGAGGTGCCCCAAGTATCCTCTACCCTAGGCCCAACAGCAGGACCTTATCCTCTGTGGCCTCATGTGGTCCTTAACAAATGGTCCTTAACCATCATCATGAGGTGGTGTACCTAGTGAGGGGTTTACACCGTTCCCCTCCATCGCGCCAACCCCTCTTCTTATGATTGAAGATCCCTCTTTATTTACTTCAACAATTGATTCAAGCAGGGATAGTTGGGAGGCTGCAATAGGGTGTCCTTGATCCTCAACTCTAGGCCCAAGGATAGGACCTTATCCTCCTTGGCCTCATGTGGTCCTTAACCGATGGTCCTCAACCATCATCATGAGGTGGCCTCATGTGGTCCTTAACCGATGGTCCTTAACCATCATCATGAGGTGCCACTCCCAGTGAGGAATCATTCGCAGTTCCCCCTCCTTGCAGTCCTGCCTCATCCCTTCATGACCAATTATTTCCAAACTAGGATCATATCACTGTTAATAATGTCAGAAAATATATGCTACATAATATGCATTATATCAATGTTTAATATCTATATTTATCTGATTGAATAAACATCATACCATAGAATCTGATTATGTTGTTACCCTGGTTGAATTTGTTGTATATGGCGTAACTGTAAGAGCCTATGCTGTGGGTTGATCACTTTACTGCTGTTTATCCCTTATCATTTGTCTTCATATCTCTCTCATTGGACCATCTTCTTACTGCCACATATTCCTCCTTAATAAATCTGCTGATATACTCAGAAATATATTCCAAGTTTCTTATTTCTTTTTCTATTCCTCATTCTTTGTTTCCAGGCTGCTGTATTTTCCAATTTTCTAACTTATTTTTTCCTTCCTGATCCTTGTTTGCAGATATATTCCTCCTCTTTATATTCCCACGGTGGGGAAAGACATGACTGTTCAAACCAACCGATGTCTCCTTTAGTTGCTGATTGTTATCTTCTATTTGCTGCCGGTGATATATTAATATCTCCATCACTGCCCTTGTCCTTATGAGTCGCTGGGAATCGCTGCCTAAATAATAATCATTATATGATTAAATCACTACCCCTTGCATTCTATTTGATCGCTGCACTTATTTCCTTCAATATATATATTATATGTTTTATTTTAATAAATTATTTCTATATTAGTTTTATATTTTACTATAATATTATAATAATTATAATCATAATAATATCAAATTGTTAATATTGTTATATTTGATAGCTATAATTATAATATTATCTTATGATAATTATAATTATAATAATATTAAACTGCTAATATTTCTTAATATGTATTTTGTTATTTATTTTATTTATTTGTTTGCATTTGAATGCTTGATATCTTAGTGTTACAATTTCAGGGGCATGACACAAGTCAGAAACAATTAACAATATGTAACAATACTGTACAGGAATCATCATTGTGCTGAAAGTTGCAAATTGTGTTCAATTTTAATCAATTTTTATGTGTGTTGAAGATTGTCATATTTTGGGTTTGCAGTTTGTGTTGAGATTTATAGATTTCAGTCAGTTTGTCCAGTTATCAGATTTTATGTCTATTGCAGTGTTCCAGATTATTTGTGAAGTTTTAATATGTCAGCTTAATGGCGTTGGGCTTTAATATTATTTTTGTTGGATATATATTATTTTGCTACATATTATTATTGCTATCTTTTTTTGGCCCAACCATACCACTTTAATTCTTTTTTGGAGCCCTTGTATGAAGGCTACCGTACAAGATTAAAGAGAATGGAAATTATATTATAACCTTCCATACCAAGTCAAATATGAGTCATAACTTAGGTAAGTTTGAACCCTTTTCAAAGGGAAAGAAATGAATTCATTGCTGCCAAAAATTCCTACCGTACCATCAAGGGTGAGAATTGTACCAAGCTAAGAGCATCTTAAAAAATTAAAATGGAATTGCAATGCTTGAGTTGGCCGAGTAACTTTTTTTAGAGCTGCCAAAATTTATAGTATAGTGGGAAGAATTGGATGTTTGCTGCTGTACATTCTTTGGGAAGTCATACCAAGATGGTATGCTTGATTTCTAAATTCCACCAGCTACAACTGTTTAGTTGGTATTTTCAGCTGACCAAATATTATTTTGGAATTCAATTTGAATCTGAATATTATATTAGTTTTTGTTAAGGGATTGTTGTACTTTCAATGGCTACCATTGGTTTCAATAAATTGCAATTTCAAAATGATTTCAGCTGGGTATTGGTTTCAAATCTCACAATGGTTCCAGATTGCATAAGTAAAGATAAAGATGGAGGTGTACTTTCCAGTTAGCAGCGAACAGCGATCTACGTACAGAGATTCTACAACTCTTTTTCAGGTAAATATTTTATGTGATTTCAGTTTGCTTGCCAACTATTTGACAAAATGGCTATCATCAACATGTTGACAGTTGGATAATTGTTTGAAATAATTCCTAGAATTTGTAATAATTGCTTCTTTATCATTGTAATCTCTGGACAGTTTACCGCTAGAAGTTTGATTTAAATTGTAAAAGATCCTAGTCGGTCCATCCGTTGGATCCTCTTTATTTGCAGTACTCTCTGCCAGCTTGCATGTATCGAAATCAAATGATATAGTTTGTCATTTTGGCATTGACACATTTATGCTTGTAATCAGCCAGTTTGGCTTGATCAAAATTTGCATATCACTATCTGACATTTTGGCATTGATCAATTCTCTGACTTTGATTTTAGTGTAAATTTATTGGCTTGCCCCCAATATCTAGTTTTTTAATTCTATTATCCTCCTTCTTGTCTCCATAATCCCTCATCTTGCCCACATAAGAAACTTGGTGATCAGAAAGAGCTGGAACCTGAGTTGATTGGGAAAAAATTAGTGGACTTGAGCTTGCTGTCCTGCAAGGGGCATAACAATCTTGAGTCCTTTGTTTTCTTGTCTTGGGTTCCTTTCTTGGGTCATTTGTTGTCTCTGATTATCTCTTTGTTTCTAGGTTGCAGTTGTGTTGTTGCTTTGTTGAAGCAAAGTCGTTTTCACAGTTTATTTCTTCTTCTCTCTTGCACAAGGGTTGGGGCCCTTTCAAAACCCCCTTTTTTACCCTAAATCAAAAAAAAAAAAGCTTTAGGCTATTATTGAGTGCAATTCTCACATCAACTATCCCTTCAAATTTTCAATTGTGTGTGACTTGCCACCACAAAGTGAAACAAAATCCTTGTGACTATTATCAACAATCAACCTAACATACCAATCCTTTTGACATGTACAGCATCTAGATGCATCTAAATCGAAAAACAAGCAAATGCTTTTTAACACTATTTGAAAAAACCATCAATGCAAAATCCTCAGCATAGTTTTCCTCGGCAATATTCGCCACATTAAATTCATTGTGTGGCTTGGGGGATAGATCATATTGTTTTTTTCTAATCTTTCTTAACATGCCCAAATTTTTAATAGTAGAAGCATTTTGCCTTTCTCTGTGGTTATAAAGTGGGAGAACTATAATTTGTACCCTGAAACCATGCAACAAGTGCACTTTTTGAACTCCTAGAAGTAACTTCACTCATATGTTCTTAGTGATATTCTTTCTACGATAGATATGAAATAACCTTGTCAAAGGCTTTCCTCTATCAAGGTCAAAGATTCCACAAAAGTCTCAAAGGAGGGTGGCAGGCTATTAATGATAAGAGCAACAATACCTTCCTTGTCCACTAGTGTGTTGGCAAGTTAATCCCTAAAATCGTTGAGTTTTAAATGATGCTTTGACAAAGACACACTTTCATGCAATTTAGTAGAAAACAATTGACCTTTTAAATACAAAAATTGGCATTTTTCAAAAGTTTGGTAGTTATCTTTCAAAACACCCCACAATGCACTTGCAGACATAGCATTATGAACTTTGAGGATTAAATTATCACACAAAAATAACTTGAGCACTAACAAAGTTTCCCTGTGACATCTGTCAAAGTCATTTGGATTGTTGGCTGGCCCAATTTCAATGCTTTTAACAATACTCTATCACACATCCAATACTCAACGATAGCGAGCATTTTGTGACTCCGTATATTAAAAATTTGACCATTCAACTTATTATTATCTAGGAGAACAAGAATTTGAATATTGGCCATTGCAAACAAAAGGGATATACAGACACAAAAGATTCAAACCCTAACAAGAACTTTAAGATAAATGAGAAAAAAAAAATTCCCAAAACCCTAATCCTTAGATTTTGCAAAACAAATCTTCATCCTTTTAAACAAAGTCTTCAACATTTTTTTCTGAACTCTGAAACAGAGATTATACTACAGAGACCAAGATTTCTACAAAGTTTTTGACGTATAGAAATTTAGAAAATACTCGAAAAATCCAACTCTGGAATCACTAATCGATTCTACCCACAATAATGGATGTTTCCCAGACTTCCATGACTTAACCGTGCATAGACTCCCACTCGAACTTCTACCTCATGACTGATAAGTGCCAGTCCTTGATGAAAAATGTGACTGTCTGCTTGTTCAAGTAACACACTCAAAACACCCTCACGAAGAATGTTCAAACTGTGCCCACACAATTGGTGAACCTCAGCTCTCTCTGCCTACCTCTTATTGATTCTTGATGAGGGCAGTAGCAACCATCTAAAACAAACTTAGTCCACAAGACTTGTCCATGTACTAAGATTGTCAACTTAGATAGTAACATCAACTATCTCTAGTTTGCATATAATTCAACCATTTTGGGAGAAGCAAAATGTGTTGAATCTTTTTCCTTGATAAACTATTTGGATGAACATCACTTGCCTCGTGCCCACAAAATAGCAGGGAGGAAATCTCAAATGCCACAGAATCCAATGATAACACTAAGATTTCAATGAGCTTCTTACCTATGAAATGAAGAGCACACAGAAAATATTGAGGGGCGGGAAGGGGAGGAGAGGTTGGCGTGGGGAGGGGAGGCAGTGAATCAATATTTTAAAACTTCAAACCATATGAATCGGCAATGAAAACAGTAAGACCAAGCATTAGACAAGAGGAACACTGATATCATGTGGAAAACCCTTTCGGGTAAAAAACCACGACAGAACTATAGCTTTCATTGACTTTAAATGGGCACCAACCCAAGAGATTGCAATCTCCAAATTACAAAAGTGAGCACCAACTCCCCTAAAGCACCAACTTCAAACAGCTGAAGCACCAACTCCCCTGAAGCACCAACTTCGAACAGCTGAAGCACCAACTCCAGCCTGAGCACCAACTCACTGAGAAATTCCACAACTCTGCAATTCTGATTTATTGACTCAAAATGCATCCTTCTACACACATTATTTTTCAAACTGAGAACTAACATAATCTAAATACTACCTCAAACAGATCATCACTTCAATCTGAGCTCAACATCAACGGAATTATAGCCTAAAACTTCATTCAGCATTCCGCAAACATACTGATGAGACTTGATAAAGACATTGTAGAGTATAATATAGCACAAATTCCACTCCAAAACAGCCAAGATAAGAAAAAACCGTTTCAGAGATGCAATATAGCTGAAGATAAATTTCCTGAAAGGTACACAGCCTTACAAAAAGTATGGTCCACACTTGTTATCACCACAAAGGCCTATCTTATTCAGAACTCAAAAACACACACTCCTCATCAAACAGGTATATACACACTTCCCTTTTAAGCTCCACAAAGGCACAAATAAGCTCACACGGCATCTCAGAGATAAAGTGAATGTGATCATGAAGTCATTTCATCCACACGGACTTCCTCATATAGCTCGTGAATCCTCTTCGCAATACTCGATCTCTTGTTTACGCAGCCACCTTAAAAATATGTATTCACTTACATTCAACATCACTCCACATAAAAGATACGAAATAGATTTTTGCAACGCCTAAATGTAGCAATAGGATTTTTTGAATGAACACGTCCCTCTATCTTGCACACCCACGATCACTGCCTTACATACAGCGTGCACCAATGTTGACCAGAATTCAATAGCCTGAAAATGGCATGACCATTCATCATATATTCTGTGTAAGCTCACACGGTTCACACCATCATACAGCTCGAACAATGGAAGAAGATAGCGATAGATTAATTGATCACATCTTTCACACTATGCACCAAGAAAATTATGGCAAAGGCTTTTTCATTAATCAAGTCCCTGCAAAAACAGACTCGATTCTCAAAAGTCATTCGATAATGCATATGGACTTCATATCCTTAAAAAACATAAGGGATCGACGAAGACAATGTATACAAGGCGTTTCAAAAATAAACGCATTCCAAAATATGACTCACAAAGGCACGAATTAATTATTGCCGCCCCACGAGCCATAGAAGAACAGAAACAAAGACACTTAAAAAAGAACTCAAGTCCCTTCCAAAAAAGACGATGCAGCATGGGAGAAATGCCACGGAGGCATCTTATGAGCGCAATATCCAAATGATAAACATAGAGCAAAGAAATTAATCATGAAGGAATAAAAAAATGTTTGTCAGCTCTCTTCAAAAACAAAGTCCACATAATTTTGTCCCAGTTGTTAGAAATAAGATAAAGCCACCACTGTCGATCATGTGCAAAGAATAAGTCAAATGTCATAAATATAAGCCACCCTATACAGAAGTCATTGGTAAAATAGGAAGACTCATCAGAAATTATGCAAGCCGCCTTCAAGCAGAAAGAAATAAATTTGCCATCATGGCTCAAGCCGCCAAGATTCAAAATGTAAGGCAGTACAAATTTATATGCCTAAAAGTTGTGTCATAAACATTTGAAACATTTCATAGCAGCATCCAGTCAACGTATCCAACTTTGTAATGGAATCTTCCATCCTTAAAGGAATTACGTGATATCTTAATCGGACAAGGTTTAAGACACACAAATCACCCTTAACAATAAGCATCGACAATCCTTTGCCATCAATGACAAAATGTTCAACATGAAATACCTCACCATTCTCATTTTGGTGATTCCCTGATGTGAAAGCTGGAAGCATACTAGGATTACACTCGAAAAAACAATCATTAACCCCTACTAATCACGATCCTCGTTATTACCATGTTGTTTCCTGAGTTTTTCAAAAAGCAGTTTTGATTTTTTATATACATCTGTCTTGGCTCATTTTTACACTTAGACAAAAAATACAGTGCAAAGGTAGAGTGAACCTTTTTTGGTATGTGATTAGGGTTATAGGGTATTTCAAAAAAAATTATGTTTTACACCGAATAAATTTCTTTTAGAACTTAAATCTTAAAACATAATGAAGGTTTTATGTAATGTCCCCTTCCAGTTGACATCTCTCAAAGCTTATGATTACCCTATTATGCGACCCTCGTAGGCTGATAGGATGGATAGAGGGTCTTGTTGGAGCTTGGCTTGGCTTCGGTTGTCAGAGTTTTACTAGTTGGCTTTCGTTCGGGGTCATTCGGACACCATTTGCCTGACTTGCTATTTTTAGCAGTAATAGTCATTCAGCGGAGCACCCCTGCTATTTTTAGCAGTATGGTTTGGTCATGTGCAAAATCAATCACTTATTCTCCAGCTTCAGACGGTTCATTAATCGGACGTAAATTGAGAAAGATATTAATATTTTAATTGTTTAATTAAATATTAATTATTCGAAGCTTATATTATAAAGTTATAATATTAATTAATATTATAACTTAAGTGATTTTCTCAAGGGGTCGACCATCATTGAAGGGGGCCACTTTTTAATTATAATTTATAATTAAAAGTGCATTTGTGACTATTGAAAAATTAAAAGGAAAAGTTCGAATTTATTTAAATGATGCCTTTTTGAGAAAAGTCGAACTTTTGATGGATATAAGGGTTTTCATGGAAAAGAGAGCTCATTATGTTATGAAATCGAATTTTGATCAAGTATTCTTCCAGAGAACGGAGCCAAGGGTTTCAGTTGTCTTCAGGCATTGGAGAACGAGCCATCTTCAGTGTTGCAGTTCAGAGGCTGTGAAATATCAGCTGATTTATTGCTTTCAGAGAGGTAGCTTCATTCAGAGGTTATCACAGTACTTCAACAGAGATAGCATCTTCAGGGTTATTGGTTTGGAATTCATCAGAAAGGGTTCTTTTTTTTTAGGCGCCTATTTCCTAAACTCCAGGCAAATCTAATAAAGGCCATACAAAATTCTTTGCTGCTGCTGGGGCTGCACATCTGCTGCTACAGGGCCGTACTTTCAAGAAAAGGCCATACTTTTCAGCCTTGGGCAAATCGCCTTATTCTTAGGTTTTCTGACTTCACCCTTTTGGGCGCCTACACCTTTGGATCTTTTTCCAAGCATCTAACGGAGGGAGAAGTGGAAATCTTTGATGGCCGTACCATTTCAATAATATCTCAGGCTGCTGAAAAATCAGGTTTTCATCATTAAAAGTTGTTGCTTTTTCGTTTGCATGTTGTCAGATCTTAGATGTAATCAATCCAGAAGATCAATAAATAGTCTGGCATTATTAGATCCAGTAGTTTCCATCATTGTTGGCATTGTAATATTTTATTTACATTTTTATAAGCAATATTCTTTCAAAATCGCGTTCTCTATTTGCATGCAAAAACACAAAAAAATTCAAAATACACAAAAACAAGCAAAAATCAAACGGAGTCAGAAGTTAGTGAGAACAGGGGTTTCTATATTTTAGGTAAAAAACACAAGAGCATGCTTCATGATAGAAAGGCATGCTATCTTAGGGCCATCCATATGCTTTTTACATAAACCCTCTTAGGTGAAAGTAAAATAAAAAAATTTAAAAATCCAATACAAATTTTTATTGTACATATTTTTACAATGTATAATTTGACAAGAAATAACAAAACCAGTTTTTTTTCTCTGTTTTTATAACTAGTGCATTGTTATTTAGTTTCCAACTTTTTGCCAAGTTTTTCCCATTTTAAACCCAGGCAATTGAATTCTATTTATACTTGGACTGGAAGACGAGGACAATTTCAGAAATTGGACTGACAAATGACTTACCTTTGCAAATTGGATCGCCTTGATCAAGGCAGTGCTGCCTGCAAGCTTGCTTATTTACAGTTTTGCAGCTTTTGCAACTCCCAGATTGGTTAAGGAAATGGGATAGAATTCAATGGCATTTATTATGCCATATGGGCAGTTAAGAACAAGATCTGCAAGTGCCACTAGATTGTATGGGACAATGTTTTCCTTCCTATGTCCCTATTGTATTGAATAAGGTTTGCCTCCCTATGTCTTATGGAAACCACTGGCTAATATTTTCTCTTCTTCTCAATATATTTTTAGTGGCCTCTCTATTTGACTTCTCTAGGTTCACACGGCTAACAACAAGCAAATTAAGATAATTGTTGATCATTTTGCATTCTTTATAGTGGTTTTCAAAATAAAGATAACAATCCTTCAGCAACAGAATCAGTGAGGACTGAAATGAAAGAGACTACTTGGTCTCTCGTAACAAATCACTGCCTTCTGGGATATCTAAGGGAATCCTTTTGTGTCTTCAAGTTTTGCATAACATTGATCCTACATAGCCTATTGAAAAAGGCTAAACAGAGATATTCTATGTCATTGTCTATTTTCAGCAGCAGTTCCAGTAGATTTTGGATGATACAAGTTCTTTGATAAACAACGAGATGTTTTTAAATAATGAATCCTTTGTCATGTCCCCCGAAATTGTAGCATTGGGATATAAAGCATCAGAAACAAGATAAACCAAATACATATTAAAGCATTAATGATTTAATTATAATTATCAAGATAATATTATAATTACACAATTATTGTAATAGAACAGTTAATCTTATTAATTGTAAATATCATAATAAAATGTCATACAATAGAATAAAATAATAATAAGATTATTTTATAAATATCAAACATTCAAATACAAATAAAATAAAACAACAAAATGAACATAATCTAATATTATTGTAAACATTATCATTATAGCATATTTGGCAAATTAATATTTATGCTTTAATGTTCAAATATCGAATATTTAAATACAAGTAAAAATCAATATTAAAATAAAATAATAATAAATAACATATAATGAAGATAAAATTGAATAAGATCAGAATTCTATAATATAGATCATTATTTATAATTGCTGTGGGTTCTATACAAATATTCTCATAAAGATAAATATAAATCATTATTTATATGATCATTATTATTTTAAATACAAACAAGACCTTTTAAAGGCATCGCTTCCTTTATCATACACAAACAAAAACTAATGCAGAAATTAGGAAACAACGATTCCAAAGGAAGCAGCGTTTCATTCAAAAGAAGCTTTTTGACCAGACGTGACTTTTCCCCCAGCAAAGGTTCACTATTTAAATAGAATCATTCCATGCCAAAAAGGGTAATCATAGGTGGCTGAAAGAGAGGCTTCTGCAGATCAGATTCAGGTAAGTACTTTTTAAATTCATATAATAAGTTGATAAATATATTAAGGATACAGATGAGTAATTCTGTATTTAAATAATCAGCTTATGAAACAAGAATGTAAATATAATAAATTAATATTATAAGTGTATATATATTTTAATATATAGATATGTTGATATATAAAATACATACACACACACACACACACACACATAGATATAAGAACTATTATAAATTGACAATTAGAAATAATGATGTATATGTATTTAAATAAGATGTAAATAGATATCATTTACAATTGTCCAATGATGATTATATATATATATATATAGAATGCTAAAATCTGTCATACTTATGTATGAATTGAGCATAATCTCATTATTACACATTTACGCATGATATATTCATAATCTGAGTACTTAACGAATGCTAATTCTTCCCTTGTGAAAGGTCGGGTGTTGTTAGGGAGAGGCGGAGTAAATCCATCCCGAGGTCCCCAAGGGTGAAGGGACTTGATCCTAACATCTGGGTTGCATTAAGGAGGTTGTGTCATCGTGCCCGTAGACAACCAAGCCCCCTTATCCAAGAATGGGGAATTAAAATGAATTAAGACCAGAACTTATAGTCCCTAGTGTTTATCACTTCTAATTCTCCCCTTTAGAGAGGTCGGGTGTTGTTAGGGAGAGGCGGAGTAAATCCATCCCGAGGGCCCCAAGGGTGAAGGGACTTGATCCTAACATCTAGGCTGCATTAAGGAGGTGGTGTCATCGCCCCTGTAGACAACCAAGCCCCCTTATCTAAGGATCGGAAATTAGAATCAGATAAAGGTCAGAACTAGAATGAAAAATGATATCAATTAAACAGGAATTTAATAAAATTAAGTATGTTATGAATTTTAGTTCCTATAATAAGTTAAGAAATATGAGTAGAAGTATAACAATGCTTAGTAATATGTTTTAATTTGTTATCTCCAAAAAGGGGACATTACATCCTTAAAGTAGATGAGCAGCAGCTCTTTAAAGAAGATGAGCAGCTGAATAGTTTCTTGTAATAAAGAGGAACAGATAATCCACAAAAGAAGATTACAAGTAGGTGTCCTTAAGGCAACTGAATGTTAGCTGGTTTTAATATATAGGAAGATTGCATAATGAGGATAATAACACAAACTAAAATAGATACAAAAAATCATCTAGGCATAATAATGATCGTAAGTTTGGAGAGCACATAAAAGGATAACCCCAAGCCCACTCATGTGCCCATATGATCAACATGATCCCACAAGAACTCCAGCTTATGTTAATCTGTCACCTATGTTCAACATAATATCATATCATGTCATTTCATGTCAATCATCATCACACGACACTATTAACATTAGGTTTTATTCTTACTACTTCACACTCAATTTGTTTACCTTTTAACCTAAAATTGGGCTTTAATCTTGGCAATCATGCCTAATACATCATCATTAAGTTGTGTTGCCTGTTTCAGTTTGGCAGTTAGCTGACTTTTTCCCCTGGGTTCAGTATGGCTAGGTTCAGCCATAGTATATATTATTATATATATTAAAAATATATAGGATATGCATTAATTGCACAAAATGTACCAAATTAAATACAGAACATAGCTGATAATTGATAATTCAATTTCAGTTATCAAATCTTAAAGATAAATCAAAATGGTTTATATCAATGCAAATGCACATTGAAAATCCATACAAATCATCACAGTGCTCCTCATCAAGAGCATCAATGTCATCAACTTGTTTGTTGGAACCATAAGCACTGCCAGTACCACTCTCACTAACTGCACATGCAAGTAGCGTTGGGTAGAAGCCTCATGCCCCTCATCCTCCACTGAGACTAAGGAAAGCTAGCTATTAGGGCTTGTTTGTTTTCCCACTTAAAAATTACTTTTTTTTGGGTCCCAGGATTATTTCTAGGTTCACCCAAGGCCTCTGGATTCAGCCCAAGTACATTCAGACGTACCTAAGCCAAATCCAGATGCCTGGGGCAGGATCCTAGGCAAACCCATGCCAGACCTGGACCAGAATCCAATCCAAACTGGTCCCAGCTTAGCTGGGGTTCTGTTGGTGCGTGTTTTATGACACAACAAACATTTTAGAACAAAGTGTCACAGACGCTCTATTCTCTCTTGAAAAACTACTCCCTATGCTAAGATTGCAAGTGAGGTCATAGGGTAATTCCAATGTTTAAGATGAACGCGGATAGGCTCTGTGGTATGGATGTGATTTGCTGTGGGCACAATTAAGATTTTGCAAGTTATTCGGAAAAGCGGAGACATAGATGCAGTATCATTTTGGGTTTTTTTATTTATAAAAAAAAGTGAAAAAAGATTAAGGGTTTAGAGATCCTATGCTACTCCTAAGAAATCAAGAGAAGATGAGGATTAAATGAAACCACAAAAACCATACTCTACTTCGCCACGTTAAACGACAACTATGTAGAGCAAGTGCAATCTTCTAGGAATGTGCTTGTGATTTTCACGAAATGAATAATTACCATCAGATCGAACAACAATTATTCAAACAGAAGTTAAGCATCCACAATGAAAGCTCAGTCTAACTTTGCACATTGAGTGAAATCATCCACCCAAAGAAAGTATGAGCTCGGTTTCACCAATCTCCGTTATCAATCTATCATTCTTCTAACACACAACATAATTCAAATTTACTAAGAGAGAAAGAAAATATGCGACCATGCAACTATTCAACAATCAAGTATTCAAGGCACCTCATGCATTTGAACTTCATTACCAAAGTAGTGTTTTCACAACAATCTCATAAGAACTCTCTCTTTATTTCTAACTATCTTAAATCTGCTCTAACTTCTTAATTTCTAATCTCTCTATCTTTCTAATCCTTCTATCTAATCTTCTAATTAATGAAAATGAGAGAGTGAGGGGGGGGTTTATATAGTTTTTCAAGATTACAAAGAACGGCCGAGATTGATTCAGGATCGATGGCCAAGATTAAATAGAACTAAACCCTAATTAGGGTTTCTAAAACCACAATCAGTTAACTGAAGAGAACACTAGACATCTGGAGTGGCATCCTTATCCACTTGTGCGGCCTCACGTTCGGCGAACCTGGACACTATCAAGTCGACCTCCTCCATGGCAATGTCGGGCAGCATGCTTGCATTGTACTCCAGCAAATCCAAGTTCTCGGCACACTCTACAAAAATAGTCGCCCATGCTGGTTCCTGCAACAAGAAAGAACTTCTGATGGCCATGAAATCGAACACTCTGGTGAAGCCTTCTTTCATGATTGGCCTAGTGGTGGAGAAAATTTTCTGCACATGTTCTCTTAAAATCTTTGGCCGCACGTGTTTCTTTCTGACAACATCCTTATCGAGCATATTTGCAGCCATTTCATAAATTTTACTCTGAATTTCTTTTACTTGTTCCTCAACTCTGACACCATCCTGCTTTACCTTTTCGAGAACTCCTCTTCTTGAGATCAAAGCGTAATACCATTCATTGAAGTCATATGCAGCTCCAGCCTCGATAACCTTGTCCTCAATCAATCTTTGCTTTGAGATGCCCTTCAGTTCTCGAATGCATGGGATGATCCTACTTTGAATATCTTCGAGACTATTCCATGATTCCGCAAGATCTACAACTCGTGAAAGCATAAAGGAAGCCTGCTCATTTACTTGTGCCAACTTTTCTGCAAATGCCAACGCCTCTTCTTTCCTTCCAACCATCCAGTCTTTAGCCTCCCTCGCTGTTGTCAGCTCTTCTTCAAAGTTTGCATCTGGTTCTTGTGAAGCATTTGGAGGTAAAGGCGCCACTTGTTCACCTTTGTCTAATGGCTTGGTCAAGTGCTGGATGTAATCCTTTAGGCGCTGGATTTCTTTCTTATACTCTTTTTTCTTGGCAACTTCTTTTTCTAACCTGGCCTTGATGGTGGCCACAGAATTGTCCAAGTCTTCGACTTCCTGCCCCTTTGTTGTCGGACCTATGTCGACAGTCGTGATAGCATATTCCTCAGGAGCAATCTCGTCTTGAAACTTGTCAGCTGTAGGCACTGCAATTTGCACCGTGCGATTTCCAGCTTCATCTCTCTGGATGGTGGAAAATTTCTTGGCCTTCTTCCTTGGGGCAGTTTGCTCTAATCTTGCCAGAAAATCTGTGTCATTGTCCTCCTCAAGAACCTCTATTGGCGCTTTTCTTTTCAATCTTTCTTGCAGCCACTCTGGGATTGTTGGCTGTTCAATTTCGTCCTGTTGATCTTGGACGTCTTGCATATCTTGCACTTCCTGCTCTTCATGAATCTCCGGCATACTTTGAATTTCTTGGACCAATTGCATACCCTAGATCTCCTGGACAGATGGGTCCTCTTGAATGCCTTTGAGGGCGGAAATCATTCCTTCCTCGAATTCTCCGTCCATAATGTCTGTATCATTATCTGATTCCAGGATTTCTGTGCTTGCTGGAGAAGGTTGATCATCATCTTCTACTTGTATAGGCTCTACATTTTCAACTGGAGAAGGGATATTGGCATTCTCCAAAGATTCTCTATCCAAGGCGAGCATTTCTTCTATGTTCCTGGAAGTAGCCGACTGAAGGGGTCTAGACTTGTGCTTCTTTTGAGAAGGGCCTTCATCTATCTCCTTACCCTTGTCTTGTCTTGCAGGTTTATCGGCTTCTTTCCTCTTCTTTGAGTTGGCAGCATCTGTTGGTCCATCTGCACGAGATGCACCAGCGTTTGAAGAACATGACTCGGTGTCTCCCATCAACTCATAGGTAAATTGCACATTTCTCTGTCTTAAGACTTCCACCACCACTGAGAGTACTTGAAAACAGGGCGCATCAATGTGGCTAGATCACCCATCTCAGGCTCAAACCATTTTATAGGTGGAAGCGGCTCATTCTCCTTGAAGCCTGGCTGCACGTATATTCCATCATCTTGCAGTTGATCAGGTATTTTGAAGAGCTCTGTCGCCCTTATCATGCTTAATGGCAATCTTGACCATAACCTTCTCCTTACGTCATATTCATCGGCTGCGTTGGCCCAGAAGTCCTCTAAGTCAACCCGATGTTTATACCTTTCTCCGTCCACTGTTTTGATGTGATGGAGCGGATCGAAGTTGTTCCTGGATTCGTATGAGATGAATGGATATTGCTGAATCTCTAGTCGAGCAACCTCCGCTGCTTGTGCTGTCGGGCATGACTCCTCCATGTTGCCGATGAAAAAGGGGAAGGTGAAAGCAGCTTTCTGCTTAGGCCTTTGAATATTCTGATATGTTTCTAATTGTCTCAGCACTTCTAACAATACCATCTTGTTAGTCGGATAGACAGGCAGCCTATAAGGATTTCCAGAAAATCCTTGGATTCTGATGTAGGTGAACTTAGGATACTGAATGAACCAGAATCCATACCGACTGATCAGGCTCTTGGCTTCATGAGAGAGTCTTTGGTGCGTTCCGCCTTGAAGGAGCTGGGTGATATACATCAAGAAGGCGTCATGAGCCCGCCGAAAATGAGACTTCTCTTTCAGTTGTAGCTGAGGATAGCAATCGTAGGCTTTGAGTTTCCCCTCGCCGTTGCCGACCACGCCTTTGCAGGTCAAGCCAGGATATTTATAATATCTTGCAAGTGAATATACAATGTATGAGCTCATGTGGAAAGTTTTGGTCTCCTCAAAGTTGACCAACTGCTCGTGCAAGCTGTCACTAATCATTCTGGACCAATTGAACATCTTGACTCCAGTGATTATCTCATCAATAAAATAGTACATCCAATCTTCGAAAGGAGCACCGTGGGCACTGCCTACTATTCTGTTTAGTAGCAAAACAATATCACCATATTCCTCTTTGAAGTGGGTTCTGATCAATTTCTTCGGCATCTTGCTGGCAGTAGGCTTAGGTTTGAGTAACCAATTCTTGTTTATGTTGGATGCACAGAGATCTCGCTGGCTCTGATAAAGCTTGAGTGCATCCTGCTTGGTGCGATAGGATGTTCGATTGTACACTGGAATCCCAAAAGTCTCTTGGATTGCTGGCTCGGACAAGTAGGCAAGGACTCTTCCGTCAGGAGCTTCTGTCTGTCTGTCTTGTGCGTTGTAGTGTAGTGCGCATTCTACCATCAGCTCAGGACATTCTTTTGCTGGTGGAAATCCAGCTGCATGGACGATTCCATTGCGCATCATCCTCATGGCAATTGGTGTAGGCAGACGTCCGTCAGTCCCGTACATTCTCTTCCGGAAGTCTTCAAGATCAACGTGGCCAAGATCAGTGTCCACGACGTGCTCCCACTTAGACTTGATTTTCGATTGTGTTTGCACACCTTTGCTTGCAAACTTCATCTTGACTGCTTCGAAAATAAATCTGCAAGAAAAGTAGAAGGAATAAATCAGAATTTGAAATTTAAATCAGTTTGAAAGATATTCCAGCTGATAATCAAATTAGACTTCGTGGAAAAAAACCAAGCTAGAAAGAAAATAAACGATGAAGCTTCATGTTAAAATGGAATGGACAAAACAAATCTGCTTTGTGACCTCCGGAGAAATGATCACAATCACGATGCAAGCTGATAAAATTCTATCTCTTTTACTTTGCTGCAAATTTCTTCAACCTTTTGCCTTAGACAAGTCTCTTCTCACAACTTTTCTTCTCAAAATCGAGTGATTGCACAAATGAGAAGTGAAATCACTTATAGAGGTGAGAAGATCGATCATTTTAGCAAATTTACAATGTTTCCTTCGATTCAAGTTTAAACTCATCTTTCACTTTGCTTCCGGATGGCAAGTTCTATCTTCAATAATCTCGTCTGGGAAAGTTTCTAATTTCATTTCCAGTTTAACAAAGCTCTTTATCTTTCTTTCCAATTTCGAAATTTTCAAGACTTATCCTTTTGGTTGTTGGAAAATAAATGATTAAAATAATTAAAATAATTATTTTATGTGTCCATTCCAACCCATTTATTTTATGGCGAATTATTTTTGATTTTCGAAAATTTCCTTGCCAATGCCTTAGGCGAATTTTCATTTTTTCCAATTTTTCTTGCCATAATCTTCATCGTCCAATTTCGTTTGGCCATGATTTTTAATCGTTTTTCCACAATTATTTGGCCATGTCCAATTTTATTTGGCCATAAATATTTCTCGTCCAACATTTTTTCTAGCCACGTCTAACTTTTCTCTAGCCATAAATTGTCTCTTGTCCAAAATTATTTTGCCATGTGCGATTTTCTTTGGCCATTTGCTCGATTTTTTCACAATTTATTTAGCCATGTCCAATTTTATTTGTCCAAAATTATTTATCTTTCTAGACACTTTGGTGTTTGGACATATTTAACATTTTCCAAAGGTTTATACTTAGGCAAAAATTTCAAATTTTCACTTTCCTTAACATGGCGGACTTTAGCTTTGAGATGGCCATTTCATCTTGTCCAAGGCGGACTTCCTTGATTTTATTGCCACTTGACTTCTTTGTTGAGGGCGGACTTCCTCTATAGCCTTGCCATCTTTCATTTAACTTAGACAAATTCTTCTTTCATGGGGCGGACTTTCTCATATTGATTGCCATTTCAACATTCTTGGCTAAGGCGGACTTTGGGTCTCTTCTTGCCACTTTAACTTTGTCCTTGTCTATGCCTTAGCCAATTTCTCTTTTGCTCAAGGGGCGGACTTAGCTACTTGGCTTGCCATTTACAAGGGCGGACTTTGGTCTTTTCCTTGCCATCTAACACTTAACCAAGGGCGGACTTCCTCATCTTGGTTGCCACTTCCTCTTTGACTAAGGCGGACTTCAGCCTTTTCTTTGCCATTCACATTCTAACTTAGGGCGGACTTTGTCACTTCTTAGACCATGACAAGGGCGGACTTGGCTTGTGGTCTGGCCATTGCCTCATTGCCTTAGACATTTCCCTCTTTTCCAAGGGCGGACTTCATGCATTTGTTTGCCATTCACCATCTTTGACCAGGCGGACTTTGGCTTGTCTTTAGCCATCTCTCCTTTTGGCTAGGCGGTCTTGATGAAATGTTTGGCCATTGGCATAGGGCGGACTTTGGCCTGTCACCAGCCATTGCATACTTTGGAGAGCGGACTTCCTAGTTTTAATTGCCATTGCCAACCTTTAGCTGGGCGGAGTTCCTTCATTCCCTTGCCATTTGAACTGGTTAGAGGGCGGACTTTAGCTTGTGGTTGACCATTGCCAACCTTTACCCAGCTTTGTTAAGGCGGACCTGATCAGATTTATTGCCATTCATTGCTTGGCTGAAGGTGTTCACCATTGACTTCTTTCAGACTGAAGCTTTCACCATTATCTTGTGAGCTGAAGGTCCTCTATACTTAGGCGAATATCTTAGTTTCCTACATGATTGTTCAGTCATAACCGACCTTCACCATGATCAGATTGCCATGAATGCTTCAGATTCTTCACGAATTTCCGGATTTTTCCATGAATGTTCAGTCACTATCTCAGATTTCTCATGAGTTTCTTCAGATTTTTCATCGTTTCTAGACTTATTTTCAAATTTTCCACCATTTTTTGTGATTTTCGAAAGATTTTCTGTGATTTTCACCAGATTTTTCACCATTTCTGAGCAAATTTTCCAGATTTTCTGAATTTTTTATGTGATTTTCCAGAATTTTACCAAAATTTCAAAAAACTTCGAATCGATTTTCTGAGAGTTTCGTTGATCTTTTTGAACTTCTGAGTGGATTTTTGAAACTCGTGACCCTTCTAAACATAGAAACTTTCTAAAAATAGAAATTTTCCAAAAATAGCAACTTTCCAAAAATAGACCCTAAAAAATAGGGATCCCAGAATTGCCCAAAAGTGCCAAAAAAGTAGGTCCTAAAAAATAGGGGGCATGGGGTGAGAAACCCTAAAAACTTGGAGGTGTCGGATTTGACTGAAACGACAGTCGATCTTCGTCTCCCAGGCCTTCTAAGCACGATGGCGACGTTTATACAGTGATCCAGACTAGAACTCATTGACTTGACTCGGGTGACCGTTCAAAATTCAGACTCAAAACCCCCAAACGAAGAGCAGACAAAACGAGGCACGCGAAAGCAAAACCCTAAAAGGCAAACAACAAGGGTCCCCATTTGCAATGGGGCGAGGTGTGAATTAGGTCACAACAGGTTCCTGCAGAATGCAGCAACATAGTCATTAAGTTAGACAACATACAGCACATAATATGAGTGATTCATGCCTTAAAGTTAGAGTGACTAAACAAATCTAGGATACAGAATGATGCAAAACGTCTGCAGGTTGGGCATCATTTAGAAATTAGAAGTCATTTTCCCACAAAAAAAGTTAAAGCAGAATTGGCCAGTCTAATAAATGTACTGAAAGTTCAAGTATGCATGTCTGGCACACAATTGACAAATAATAAGATAGACATCTGCAAAAGGAAGTCAATATAAATGGGCACTGCTAGGAAGCACGTGGATAATCAAGGATAATGGGAAAGAAGCATTCCTCTGAAAACAGCTCACTCTCCCTTACAATTAGGACAGCTTGACTATTTCCAGATAGACTTAAAACAAGTTACAGATCAGATTGTCTGGAATTTAGATTTTAATTAGAGATGTTAACCCTGCACAGGTATGTGCATAAACACAGATGCTATCTTTCCTTGCCATTGTGCGCAAAGGACCTCTCAAAAGTGACAAATCTATAAGATGAACGATTTTAAATTTCCTTTACAAGTGAAAGCATTGACTTTAAATGGCTAAAGATTGACTACATATATTCCTACAAGACTAAACCTGCAAGCTAAAGCACTAGAACTAATTAAGAAAGGCAGTATAATCATGAAATTGAAAAGAGGAGCAGAAAAAATACAAAATAAAATAAAGAAAACAGAAGAAAGAATATGAACATCAAACTAGTAAATGCTATACTGTATTCATCTTATTCTAAGAGCTTCATAGAATTCTGATTACTGTCAAATTCTTAAATCCCGCAATAATAGGATATCATGCAATAATGATAGTAGGAAAGGATCTGTATTTATACCAACAGATTTATATGTATTTGTATCATCAGGCAACTGTTGTAGCTCTTCCAATGTAAGAAAAGCACGCTTTTTCTCCGCTTCTTTATTACGAATTTGCATGTTCACCTGAAAAAAGTTAACTTAAACATTTAAATCCATCTATATTTTGATACTAATGTGTTACTGAAGCTACTTTCAATCTTTCATGTATGCATGTTGAGAATTCTGTAACACACATTAGGTGCAATATAAGCTAAAGAAAAAAAAACAAATTCAAATTTCAAATAACTTAGATGCTTTTAGTTAGAAATTTCTTTAACGCAACACCATGTTGAGTCATTTATACATACATGCTTTTCAAAATATGAGTCTTCCCATGTCAAATAGGTATGATTGTTGATGTTGGCAGCGTCAATCATCACTTCCAGCCACGTCTTGAAGCAATAAATTCAATATAGCCTTATCAGCTATTTAATTTATTGGAGCCGATATTTAATGTGAAGAGGTGCTTCACTTGAAAACAAGAGTATTTAATTATTGTTAAATAATTTGTTGAGGCTGACTTCATCTCTTTCGCCACCCTCTTGGAGTCACATCGGTTCATGAAGAAGGCCGACATGTTATCTTGAAAGGACGCAATCTCTCTATTCCTCATGTATATATTCAAGTTGCTCTTTGTTCTTCATCATTCATATTCATATCCATTCATAGTTCGAGTTTATCCAAGTGTGAGTTTCTCTAAGAACAAATCGAAGTTTATAAAGGAGGCCGATATATTGTCATCAAGAGATCGCATCAAATTGGTGCTGTTATTTGGCATTGTAATTGGCCACATTGTAAAGAGTCTCATTCATTATTATTTAATATATAAGAGATCTATTGTTGCTGGGTTTTTCTCCCTCAAGTGGAGGGTTTTCCCAGGGTATATACTGTGTCTATTTGTTTGAATTTGAATTAAAATCTGCTTATTCACATCTGATCATAAAAACTAACATGGTATTAGAGCAGGTTTAAGCAAGATCGTGATCAGATTTACATAAGCAGTGTTATCTTCCATTCTTGTTATCATCCTCTTGTGTCTATCTTATCATTGAAAATGGTGAACGGACTCAAGATTGAAGATAGACTTGAAGGTGCTTCCAACTTCACCTCTTGGAAGTTTAGAGTATTGCTTGCATTGGAAGAAAATGAGATTGTTGAGTTCGTGGAGAGAGAAGTTCCTGAACCTTCCAATGAAAACGAGAAGTCACAATGGAAGAAGAATGGCACTAAGGCGAAGAAGATTTTGGTTGATTCTGTGAAGGACCACCTTGTGCCAATTATCTCCAAATTGAAGACAGCAAGAGAAATGTTCAAGACCTTGGAGGAAATGTATGAGATCAATAACACAAGCAGAGCTCTTGCATTGAGGCAACAACTTCATCATGTCAAGATGGCGAAAGGAGATATTGTTATCTCCTTCATGAAGATCACCAAGTTGAGAGATCAGCTTTCTACCATTGGGCATATGGTTGATGATAAGGATTTGGTTATGTTGGCGCTTAATGGTCTTCCTCAATCTTGGGAGCCATTTATCCAAGGCATCAGTGGGAGATCAAAGCTACCTAAGTTTGATCGCTTGAGGGCAGATTGCATTCAAGAGGAATCGAGATTAGCAGCAAGAGGCAATGGGCAAAGTTCTACCAATGAAGAGATTCATGTACTTGCCGCTCAATCTTCGAAGAAGAAAGGAAGAGAAGGGAAGAAAGGCAACTTCAAGAGGAATACAGATAAAAGATCAGATGGTGCTCCTGCATCTAAGAAGAAGAAGGATCTTTCCCACATACAGTGTTTCAGATGTGACAAGTTTGGTCACTATGCAAAAGATTGTCCAACTAGACCTAAACAACATGCTTCAATTGCGGATGTGGGTGAGATCTCTCCTCAGAAGGATTCAAGTGGATTTCTATTCTATTATGCCTTATCAAGCAATGTTCCAACGGATAGCAACACTTGGTTGATTGATAGTGGTGCCTCCCGTCACATCACTGGTTTTAGAGAACATCTTTCAGATTTGGTCGACAGAGATACAAGTGTTCAAGTCATAATTGGAGATGATGCATGTTATTCCGTGAAAGGTGTTGGAACCTCCTCTCTTCACTTAGATTCCGGCATCTCTCTTCAGTTGAGTGATGTACTATTTGTACCAGGCATCAAGCGGAACCTTGTCTCTATTTCAGCTTTGGAGGACAAGGGATATCAAGTTGCATTCTCCGAAGGAAAAGTTCTTGCATGGCCGAAGAACTCTAGCATCAAGTCTGCCTGAGTGATTGGTGTTCGGCAAGAGAGTCTCTACAGACTTTCCACTCGTCCATTACAGGGTTTGTTGCATGATTCATCAAGTTCATGTGAGCTTTGGCATAGAAGACTTGCTCACCTTCATTTCAGAGCACTTCCAACCATGGAGAAGATGGTCAATGGCATTCCTAAACTCAGCTAGGAGCATGAAGGTACTTGTCGAGGATGCGCATTGGGTAAGAATACTAAAGGACCTTTTCATTGTAGTGAAAGTAGATCTAAATGTATTCTAGATCTTATTCATTCTGATTTGTGGGGTCCAATGTTTGTTGCTTCTTTGAGTGGTTTCTTGTATTATGTAATTTTCATTGATCACTACTCTAGAAAGATTTGGATTTATTTCTTAAAGACTAAAGAATTTGAAGAAGTCCTTAAGAAATTCAAGGAATTTAACGCTCAAGTAGAGAACTTGTTCAGGAAGAGGATCAAAATTCTGAGATCTGACAACGGAGGAGAATACATCTCTGGAGGCTTTTGTAACTTTTGTGTCGAGGCTAGGATTAAGAGGGAGTTTTGTGTCCCTTACAATCCACAGCAAAACGGTGTTGTAGAAAGGAAGAACAAATCTATTGTAGAAGCAGCTAAAGCCATGATTCATGATCAAGATCTGCAAACCTTCCTTTGGGCCGAGGCATCTAGGACAGTTGTGTATGTTCAAAATCGGAGCCCTCATCGTATTTTGGAGAACATGACTCTTGAAGAAGCTTTCACAGGTGTGAAGCCTGAAGTCAGTCATTTGAGAATATTTGGTTGTACTATGTATGTTCATGTGCCTAAAGATAAAAGGACTAACCATTTGGCAAGAAGGGAATATTTGTGGGCTACAGTGAGTCTTCAAAAGCCTACAAGACTTACATTCCAGGTCAGAAACTGATAGAGATCAGTAGGGATGTTACATTTGAAGAGGACGTTGCATTCAAAAGATCTAAAGGCTCTCCCATGGAGATAGATAATGAAGATCATGAGACTCCTCAGGACATGGAAGTTGACCATACTCCTGATATTCAGAGGGAGTCTCCTAAACCAAAAGAAGGTGATGATCCAGTTGAGCCTTTGGAACCTACTGATGGGCCTAGAGACATTGTTATTGGTCAAAAGAGACCTCTATGGGCTAGGAAAACAATGCAAGAGGCAGAAAAGTTTGCAGCCCCTAGAGGAACATTCAGAGAAAGCAAAAGACCTCAAAATTTTTCAAGCTATGTTGCATTGATGAGTCAAATTATTGAATTTGAGCCTTCCAGTGTTGAGGAAGCTACAAGTTAGCAAGTATGGAGAGATGCTATGGCTGAAGAGTATCAATCTATCCTCAAGAACGATGTTTGGGATATAGTACCTAGACCAGAAGGAAAATTTGTTGTATCTTCTAAGTGGCTTTTCAAGGTCAAGCATGCGGCTAATGGAAGCATTGAGAAGTACAAGGTTAGATTTGTGGCTAGGGGTTTCTCTCAGAAAGAGGGAATAGGCTATGAGGAAATATTTGCTCCAGTTGCTCGTTATACCTCCATCAAGACTATCATTGCTATTGCAGCGGCTAAAGGATGGAAGTTACATTAGATGGACGTGAAGACAACATTTCTAAATGGTGTAATTGAAGAAGAGGTATACATGATTTGAGGTTCATGGGAAGGAGTCTCATGTTTGCAGATTGAAGAAGGCTTTATATGGCCTTAAGCAGGCTCCTCGTGCTTGGTATGAGAGGATTGATCGATACCTACTGAGCTTGGGCTTCTCCAAGAATGATGCTAATTCAAACCTGTACTTCAAGGTAATTAATGGTGAGGCTTTGATCTTGGTTCTCTATGTTGATGATCTATTTCTTACTGGAGAAGAACACCTCATTATCAAATGCAAGAAGGAGTTGGCTTCTGAATTTGAAATGAAGAATCTTAAGTACATGCATTACTTCCTTGGTTTAGAAGTATGGCAGAGGCCTAATGAGATCATTCTGAGTCAAGGAAAGTATACAATAGACATATTGAAGAGATTTGGTATGATGGATTGCAAATCCATGTCTACACCTATGGAAAACAATTTTCAGAAACTAAAGGAGTCTGCAGCTAGTTCTGATCTGGTGGATCCTACTATGTACAAGCAGTTGATTGGATCATTGATGTATCTAGTCAATACTAGACCAAATATTTGCTATGCAGTGAGTGCTCTTAGTTAGTTCATGTGTGAACCAAGGCAAATACATCTAATTGCAGCAAAGCATATCCTGAGATACTTGTGTGGCACAATTGGGTATGGCTTGAGATATTCTTCTGGTGTGGACCTAAAGCTACATGGATATTTTGATTTTGATTGGGCAGGATGTGTAGCTGATCGGAAGAGCACCTCTAGATGTTGCTTCAATTTGGGGTCTGCGATGATCTCCTTGTGCAGCAGGAAGCAATCTTCAGTGGGTGGCACTAAGCACCGCAGAGGCCGAGTATATTGCAGCTTGTGTGGCAACTCAAGAAGCAGTGTGGCTTCGAAAGCTCCTTGCAGGATTGTTTGGACAATCATTGGAGCCTACTATCATTCATTGTGATAATCAAAGTTGTGTGAAGCTTTCTGTCAATCCAGTGTTTCATGACAGAACAAAACATGTTGAGATCAAATACCACTACATCAAAGATATGGTATTGAGGAAAGCTACCCAGTTGAGATACATTAGCACTGATGAGCAGACGGCTCATATTCTCCAAGCCTCTCTCCAGAGTGAAGTTTGTGTACTTTCGAGACAAACTTGGAATTGTGGAGAATGAAGCCCTAGCTGAGAGGGAGACTCAGCATCAATGATCTATGATTTGCTTTAATGCATTTTTCTCTGTGAGAGAAATTTGAGGTGCAAGCCCTTGTCTAATGCATTTTTCTCTGTGAGAGAAATTTGAGGTGTAAGCCCTTGTTTAATGCATCTTTCTCTGTGAGAGAAATTTGAGGTGAAAGCCCTTGTTTCCACCCTCTGGGAGTAGCCATGGTGGATGTCATGTTGAGTGACTCCATGACAACATCACGTTGAGAGACTCCGTGATGATTTCCTTGTACTTGTGTTTATCCACCCTCTGGGAGTAGTCATGGTGGACGTCATGATGAGATGACGACATCACGTTGAGTGATTCCATGATGGGGACTTGTGCACACATACTTTGCCATACATGGGAGTAGCCATGATGGTTGATATCACGTTGAGTGATTCCGTGATGAGCTCTTTCCACATATGGGTGTAGCCATTGTGGGTGTCATGTTGAGAGACTCCATGACGTTGGATAGTTGGAAGTCTTCTTCCCTAGCTGAGAGGGAGTGTTGATGTTGGCAACATCGATCATCACTTCAGGCCACGTCTTGAAGCAATAAATTCAATATAGCCTTATCGACTATTTAATTTATTGGAGCCGATATTTAATGTGAAGAGGCACTTCACTTGAAAACAAGAGAATATTTAATTATTGCTAAATAATTTGTTGAGGCCGACTTCATCTCTTCCGCCACCCTCTTGGAGTCACATCGGTTCATGAAGAAGGCCGACATGTTATCTTGAAAGGACGCGATCTCTCTCTCCCTCATGTATATATTTGAGTTGTTCTTTGTTCTTCATCATTCATATTCATATCCATTCATAGTTCGAGTTTATCCAAGTGTGAGTTTCTCTAAGAACAAATCGAAGTTTATAAAGGAGGCCGATATATTGTCATCAAGAGATCGCATCAAATTGGTGCTGTTATTTGGCATTGTAATTGGCCACATTGTAAAGAGTCTCACTGATTATTATTCAATATATAAGAGATATATTGTTGCTGGGTTTTTCTCCCTCAAGTGGAGGGTTTTCCCAGGGTATATGATGTGTCTATTTGTTTGAATTTGAATTAAAATCTGCTTATTCACATCTGATCATAAACACTAACAATGATTGCTATCAAAAATATCTAGTTTGGTACATGGACCTATATTGCACACAAGCCTAATGACCCGTAGAATTTTGAAGGAAATGATTGTTAATTGCCAGCTACATAGATTAATAAACAGGCATACAGTGCTCTACACTAACAAGTAGGACTTCCATTGAATCATTTAGGAAAAAAAAAAAAAACATTTTACTAGCTAGAATGAAGTCATCAAAAGCAATTCCACTTCATATTTCTTAATCAATTCCACCTTGATTTGTTTGGTATCCATGTTCGAATGGTGTTTTCAATGATACTCCTAAGAAAAGTGAGATTCCATGGAAACAGTTCTGTCAATTTTCACAATTTTGAAAGCCCTAATGAGTATTTCTGGACAAGAACTGATAAATTGTCATGTAAGGATTTTAGACTTAGGGAGCATGGTACTCTCAATTATTAGATTAATTATATGTTAGTGGGCTGATCTCTTGAATGTCAGAGGTAAAAATACACACCCTAGAATGACATGTTAAACTCAGAAATAGAACACATGAATAACAATTTATAGGAAGCATTATATATAATATTGTAATATAAATCTATCCTTGTTAGGGTGGAGACCAGGCAAACAACAAGCTTAAGGGGGACCAACATTGGAAGGATCCTAAGGTACCCTTTGCTAGCCTAGATGTAATCCAGGCCAAGCTAGCTATGGTAGGTTCACTTGGAATATTAAATGTAAAGTGCTAGATTCATATTTTAACAATAGGATTTGCTTCTTACAATGTTACAAAGGCTTGCAATTTAACAAGGCGTGTGTTACATGACAAGTCATACTTGAAGATTATGATCGATAAACTCGATAATATCCTCAACACATGCACAAGGTGCTAGTCTTAATAACATCATTGGTGACATCATATTATTGACCCCTATAATTGATGAAGAATTCAATTACTGATTTGTGAAGGACAGAAAATTAAATGGAAGATAGGTTGGCTTATATGGCCCTCTTTAGAGATGAAATGGATCTTGTTTGGGGTACCTATGAGAATCTAGGGGATTATACCACCCTCTTGGATCCCATCTTCAAGTATCTCACCAATGAAAATCTATTGGGATGTGTTGGTGGTAGCCTTAATATAGGGTCTTAGGCCACACTCTCACAAAGACTTTAGCACCATAGGGACATTTGGGTTTTATTGCCATATTTAGAATTTCCAAAGTATCAATCACTCTTCTATGGGAAGCGACCTTGGTAGTTGTTAGGGTTAACTGTGTATCCCTCTAGCACTTATAAGATGATTCAAATACCTCTCAAGTTTTTAAACTGGCTTACTTAGCAAGTTAACTGCTTAAACGCAAGATTTGTGGTCCACCTCATCAAAGCTTGTGCCACATCAGCATGTTTTTCCTGGGCTGTCGTAAAATACTAAAAAAAAAGAATGATCATAACTTGTGCATTAAGTTATGCCTTTTTTTTTTTGATACGCAAGGTAGTTTTTTATATTATAAAGATTTTAAAGAAATTTACAAGCATCTGCTAAGCAGGAAAAAAAGATCTGTCCTAAACTCAAAGCCGAGCAAAAAACATTCCTAACCAGGACACAATTCGAGATTTTCATCTAACAGTCCCATTGCGAGTAATAATCAAGCCACTATAAGGCTTTGATGCAAGATTTAGTTCAGAGGCCGAGCCTCATCTAGCAAAAATCAAAATTTACATACTGCAAATGCTTGAATCCACCAGAATTTAAAAGTTAATAGCCAAAAAAACCTAGAGCAAGCGACAACCATCACAAGCCGAGACTCACATGAAGCCATTTAACTCTGCAAACCTTGAGAAACCATCCAGCCACTCCATCCCTTCCTCCGGCACCAGCTTCAGCTTTCTCTTCAGGAAGTCCACAGCCACATCTGCAATCTTTCTGTGCCTTGACAATGCTGGCCCTTTAATGTCTAAGAGAGGGGAAGACTTTAACAGCTTCATCCGATTCCCAAAGAAGAGCCAAGTCGGTCGGGCGCGGAATACCTTTACCTATGAAGGCCGCCTTTAGTGTCATCTCAAGACCTCCGAGCAAGTCATCCCGAAACAGACGCACCATCATCTCCTTGGCCTCCACCTTCGGGGTATCCAGGTCCAGAAGCACTGCAAGAAACCGAGAGGAGATATGAGCATTATCTCTGGCAAATTCTTTCCTTTCCAAGTGATCTTTGCCAAGGACCATTTTGACAGCAACTATTGACACCGGATCGTCCACGAGCAAAATTCGCTTTAACCTCTGGTCCGTAACTTCTCGAAAGGCAATCTGCCTCTCCGTAGCCACCAAAGAAACTGGTGTGTCGACACCAAAACTTTCCAGACCTTCCGTCAAGATATGGATGATGAATTTCGACTTCGTCGTCCTAGCCATTTGCGAGTCTTTGACAGCCATTCCCTACAAAAAAAATACCAAAATTCGGAGCCCATGATTTAGAAATGACTTCATCAGTATATTTAATACGCCCGAATGATGTTCAGTCAGGCCTTCACACACGATTCTGGATAATGGCGAAGCGATCAAATCGTCCTTGCCATGAATAAAAGCTACGGCCTCTGTCCTTCCAACTTCATACCATTATCAATTCGATTGACGTAAATTGCCACTCGACCCTTCAACTGACATTTCTATGAGTGTCGTGCCCAACGTGTCACACTACGGCGCTTTGAAAGCTGTGCCAAGCATACCCCCATCCTGCTCCAGGGTTTTTGAAAATTTCAAGAGCGTCGGGCTTAACAAGAAAACAGCTCCTTCCTACGGCTAAATATAGAAAATTGAAAGTGACATAACCATGCCACATCCACGAGCTTCATGTCCGCCCCTATCACCACCTCATGTCCACCCAGGACTCCAAGTGTCCAAATGAGGGGCGAGGGGGAGCCCACCCTACCACCCACGATTAAGTTATGCCTTTTTGGTGTGCCTAATATCATCACATAATTTTTTATTTTTCTAATGTAAATTTTTCTAAGTACTAATTTAATTACTAATAATAAAGGGCACAATTAATAGCTTTAGAATCAAAAAATTAATAATCCTTTCATGCCCAATGAACACAAAAGTATTGGACCTTGCTCACCTATTGGGTCCTTTCCCCTAAGAGATGGGGTATTTATGAGTATATTACAGTAAAAGGCTACAAACTTGTTAATGTGGCTTATACTCCCAAGATCGTACCTAAGAAGTGATTTTCAGAAGGCCATAACT
>VDFB02222440.1:0-10544 GCA_007258455.2 Sequoia sempervirens | reverse complement strand
GTGACACTTCAAATCCACACTTGAAGAATATCTCAGCTATATCCAACTGTGCCACACAAGTGTCTCAGAATATGCTTTGCTGTAACTAGATGTATTTGCCTTGGTTCACACATGAACTGACTAAGTGCACTCACTGCATGGAAAATATCTGGTCTAGTATTGACTAGATACAACAACGATCCAATCAACTGTGTATATAGAGGATCCACCAGATCTGAACTAGCTATAGCCTCCTTAACCATCTTCTTCAAGTTCAGTAGGCTCCCTCTGGATCTTTAAGTACATGCATCAACCTTCTGACCTCATTGCAGATCACTCTATTCTGAATAGGTTTGCGGAGCTACCAATATCAAATCCAGATGAATGTCTTGTACAATTCTGATCTCAGCAGCTGAAGAGGTCTTTCAAGGATTTAACACTTGGCCTTGCAACATTGCAACCTTCACTTCTTTTCAGTGAGTCACAGAACTCCCTCTTGATCCCTGCCTCAGAGATTGCAAAGAAGACTTTTGGAAGTGAACTCCATCTAGCCACCTCAACCTCAGCCCTATGGTTGCAAGTTGTGACTTCATGCTTGATCATTTCCTTTGCTGGCATGACTTCCTCACAAGATGCCTCGCTTTCATCACTAAGCAATCTCTCATCACATTCTTACCCTCAGAACTCGTCTCAGCATTTAGAGATAGATTACTAACAGTTCATCCAAAGAAATATCACTGTGAATCATACAAGATTTTACTATCTCAAAGTTATAGCATGAATACATAAGAATTTATGAACAATATTAAAACATGAATAAATAAATCAACTCTAAAGAGAAATAGGTATCAAAAGATCAAAATGAAGAGATAGCAACTTATCTTTATTTAATTTTGATATAATCCTCTTTCTTCCATCTTTTACTCCTCTCGAGAGTGCCAAACTCTCGACAACAAAAGAAAAACAATCTGCAATAAATTACAGATTTTGAACGCATTACGCCATATTATAGAACCAACTCTCTCCAAGAGTTCAAGGCCTCCCATCACACCATGCATTAGAGAATGATATCGATGTGACCAACTAATCACCATCGAAATTGCAATTCTCTTTTTATTTCAGAGTCACACTCAGAAATCTTCACAACCAGCATGAAATAACTTGTAATAAATGAAATCTTCAAAGGATCTTATACTAGTAAACACAATTCAAGAGAAACCACTATCTCTCTTTACTAATTACAAGATCCAACTAAATGATATAACTCAACAAACAAAGAATACTTATCTCTTTAAATATTCTGATAGATGCAATTATTGGACGCAGTAAGATACGCTGCTCTTGCATATAGATCAGCACACAACATTCACGGCTTGAACACAGGCCCATGGCTTAGAATAGAAATTCCCTAGAATCCTTTTGAGGAGAGATCTCATCCACATCTGCAAATGAAGCGTGCTGATTAGGCTTGGCGGGGCAATCCTTTGCATAGTGACCAAACATGTCACAATGAAAACATTGGACTTTGGAGAGGTCCCACTTCTTCTTGAATGCGGGAGCACCATCAACTCCTTAATCTCTATTCCTCTTGAAATATCCTTTCTTTCCACCTTTCTCTTTTTTCTTCGAGGATTGAGCGGAAAGAACATGAATGTCTTCATTTGTAGAGAGCTTTGACCAATACCTCCCTCACCAACCTAGACTCCTTTCTGAATACAATCTACACTCAAACGATCAAGCTTGGAAGTTTCAATCTTGCAATCGATTCCTTGAATGTAAGACTTCAAAGATGAAGGAAGACCATTAAGGGCAAGCATGGTCAAATCCTTGACATCAACAAAATGGCCAATAGAAGAGAGATGATCTCTCAATTCGGAAATCTTCATGAAGTAAGCAATGACAGATTCTCCTTCCGCCATCTTCACATGATGAAGTTTTTGCTTCAATGCAAGTACACGGCTTGTGTTGTTGATCTCATACATCTCCTCCAAAGACTTAAAATGATCTCCCCTTGCCGCCTTCATCTTAGAGATGATGGGAACAATATGATCCCTTCACTAATCAACTAACATCTTTATGCCACAGCCTTAGTATCTTTCTTCTTCCATTGAATCTTCTCTTCCTCATCGGCAGGCTCGAAAACTTTGCTCTCCACGAACTCAGCCAATTCACTTTCTTCCAAGGTGAGCATAATCTTGAATCTCCAAGATGTGAAATTAGATGCTCCCTCAAGTCTGTCCTCGATCTTGAGACCGTTCACCATCTTGACGAAGAGATAGAAGTGAACAAAGATGAGAAGAAGAATAAAGAGTATCGCTATAAGACTAAATCTGATCAAGATCTTCTTCAAACCCGCTCTGATACCATGTTAGTTTTATGATCAGATTTAATGCACAGAAAATTAATTCAAAATCAGACACAATAACACAGCAGATACCCTGGGAAAACCCTCCTCTTGAGGGAGAAAAACCCAGCAACAAATATAACTCATATATATGAGCAATGGCAACAAGTATCTTTACAATGAGGCCACACACAAGGCCAATAAACAGCACCAGCAATGGCTATAGCACACACTAATAGTCTGCCCTTCAATCTGCACTTGAATAGACTCACAATCTGCTCCTATATGAATTCGCACTACTCTTCTTGAAGAACTCGCACTTAATGGAGAAGGAGATCGAACTTTGCTTGATGCTCAAATGAGAGAAAGTGACCTTCTATATATACAAGTTGCTTAGAGGGGTCGCACCTTTTCAAGGACAAGGTCGGCCACCATAAAAATAATTACAAATAATAAATAATAATTACAAAGGAGGTCGGCCATCTTAGAGATATGTTGCCATTAAATAATCACAAATAATTAAGGAAGTATGAAGCCCAATGCTGCAATAACATCAACAATCTCCACAAGGAAATCCCAGGAAGAACCACCCCAGCAATGAGAACACTGAAAGCCCAATAGCCTCACCTCTGCATTCCAAGCAGGAGGGTTTGACACTACCCAATTGAGAACTCAGCTCAAAGGTAAACCTCAACCTCTGGGGATCAACTAAGAAAATTTCAAAACATCCCCCCAGCCTCACCAGTCACAAAGGACCTAACCAGAAAAAAGCATACTACTGCAAATTGGAGGTTTGCAACTAGCATAAAGCTAGAAAATCGCGTCCCATTCAGGGAATCACACTGTCTGGGCAACTTCCACTAAATTCCCCATCAAGTAAGGCAAACAAGCCTCCTTGTCAAGATCAACATCACTAGTAATTTGGTTAACAAAAACCCCCTGCTAAACCTATAAAAAGGTAAGCCCTTCCCATAAGCCCAGTCTGTCAGACATTACAAAATGAGATGGAGAAGAAACTCCTCTATCTCCCCTACACAAAAAGCCAACTATCAATGAATGAGTCCACCAAGCACTCAAGCATTAGCAGCCAACAGGTGGCTTCTGCCAGTGACTAGTTTATACCAATGGACAAGTCAATCAAGCAAACCCTTAAGAACTATACCACCAAATTCAGGCATTTACAAGCTAACAGATAGCTTCTGTTGCCGACTGGCTTGTAACAATATAACCTTTTTATGAAGTCTCCAGAGTAAGGGACGTTGCCAAAATGAAGCAGTAAAACAAAAAAGATTGAATGAAGCTGAGGAGGGTCGCTGCACATGCATTAAAGTTACAAATTGAAATGTATAATAACAATTATGCGAGTCAAATATTACTTCTGTTTAAAATATGATTGGAAAAGAGATATCTAGGGGTAATGATGTAATGCAACAGAAAGGCTGAGAGTTGGAAAAGAAACAGTTCATAAGAGAGATAATCAACAGTGACAAATAATAGCAAAGCAAATGAAAAAACTTACAAACAGAACTTGCAGGGTGATGATTTATGTAAATAATGGTTTGTAAGCAAAGAAACACCAATTAAATGTTTGGCAATAGAAATAATGTGTGAAGTCTAGAAAAACATCCTCTGTTGCCAGTGTGTAGAACAAAGCTAGGTTACCGAATCAGCAGAAAACTAGGCTGATTCTGGGTACTAAAGACCTCAGGATTGGAATCTAGAACAAAGCGTCTGTAGATTTGGGCAGGGTTTGCAATTTTTCCATTGGAATTGTGTGGAATCAGCAGTGAACAAACCTGGGAGATTCCATCAATGGCATGGCAATTCCAATGCGTTTGTCACAATTCTAGAGGTTGGCATGGATTTTGATGGGTGTTTTTGTTAGATAGTTTTTCTGGATTAAACTCTGACATTTTTTTTCATCAATGTTTCGGATCACACTCCATGATCCACAATCAAGATGTAGAAAGAGAGCAATTGCGGAAAAATAGAGGGATGCAGAAACCAAGAGACCACAAGGAGTAAACTAAGAAAAAGTGTGAGGTGATTTTGAAAAGAGAAGAAAAATGGAAATGACAATGTAGCAAGGAAGTAATCACATACAATAGAGATTAAAAAAGGAAACTATGCAATCTACAAACAAGGACAAGGGTGCACATAAGGGTGTTTTTAACTTCTTGACCTCGTGAAAACCACTAAACAACAGCATTTCTTTCATTTCATGAATTTTATGCATCACACGAGCAAGGAAACTCTATTTACTCAAACACAAATATGAAGGAGAAAACACTCTGCTGCTCAGATACCCACTTCAATGAGCAGCAGGAACAAAAAATAGTGCCGAACAGCAGAAAAATGGCACCCATATTTGATAGAACTAGAATATCTTGATATAAAATATATGAACTCAACAAAAAGTATAAATCCCAATGACAACGAAGTCAAGGGCAGCTCTAGTCATCCCAACTTCAAGGCCTAGCCACCTAGCTGTTTATTTCCCATTCATAGCTACTCACTGAAGGAAGGAAATGAGTTACACTCGATATTATGCAACTAATAGCTGATTAAGGCTGCTGTTGATCACCTATATTTCTTATTGGTATTTGATCACCATATTAGTTAAAAAAATATAGCTTTCTCATTATCTGATCACCATATTAATATAACTTTCTTAAATATGGAAAAAAAAAAATCATATTAATATAACTTTCTGGAATATATTAAAATAAACTATATTAATATGGGTATATAGATAGGATGGTAGAAATATAGATTTTCAAATATAGTTAAAAAAATTAATATAGTATAGCTTTAATATTTAATTTTTTTTTTGGTCGGTAAAGACTGCAAGGGGTAGTACCCTATATTGATTTCCAAAAATTTACAGTAGAAGTAGTATGAAATTCTGGCAGGACTTTTCTATAATATTGACCACTAGATCTTCATGTTTGCAATACACATATACATGCCAAAATCTGGTTGCCAAAATAGTTGCAGGAAGACCATCAAAAAACCAAAAAACCATGGTAAAATGCCCCACACACGGGACTGACACATAGCCTAAAATTCATAAACTAGGGAAAAGATCATTACAATGCACATATATTCAAGACCCATTCTGAAATGTTTTCAAACCTCAGAGACCTTCCTCTTCATCGACGAATTCACAGTGCTTCAGGTATGCCTTGAAGCTGGCAATTGTGGGGCAGTCGGGGCCGCATTTCCTATGAGCTGGGTCTTTAGCTTTCTCTTCTGGGTCCCATTGGTCATTTTCCTGCCATTCCTTGCCATCACCCAGGCCCCAATCCTGAACATCATCAATGTCAAAATCATCCTCCAACTCCTCATCCTCAACATACCTTCTGACCCAACCCCTTGGAAATTTTTTTGTAAGCTTTGCAGCCCTGAGAAGGAAGAAGATGTTCTTGTCCCTTTATGCCCATAGTTTCTCAAAGCCTTCAGGGTCTATGGTGCGAATCAGCGAAAATTTCATGACCTCGCGGCCCCTCACATGCAACATATAATAGTTTTGTGGCATAGGAATTTTCCTGTCCTCATCCACATTATCCATCGCTGTGTCTATCTCACCCAACCAAGTATGAACAAAAATCATTTGGGTCAATTTCTTACCTAAGGCTTTGGAAATGCCCATGTGAAGAAGAACTGCAAGGAACATTTCTGGAACCTCTGTGTTGGCACGCGCTCTGTGATATGCATTCAAGAATTCTGGACCCAACACACACATAGTGGCCACTAGAATGAGCAGATGAGAGGAGTGGAGAAGGCCCTGCAGCCATTTATCCATGATTTCCCCATGAAAATCCTGCATTTGCTTGTTTGTTTCTAAGGACAGTGGCGTCTCCATAGCTTTCTCTTCTTCACACCTTCCAAAAAAATTTACTCAATACTTGTTTGGATCCTTTGAGATGTGGAGGAAGCTATTAGTGATTTTTAAAACAACTTGCATATCGACATATAAATGCAAATGTACCTGGTGCTACCAACCACCATGTCGAATGCAACATCGGAAATGAGGAGTACTCAAAATCTGGGTGTGAAATTAATGCGAAAGCTGGTGATCATATGAAGGAATTATTTTCATTTTTTATCTTTTTGGATAATGATTGCAACGACATCAGAATGCTTGTCAGGGATGACGTAGGAGTGATCCAGCCTTCCAAAGTTTAAGGGCCGCCAAAGTAACATCCGGTGCTAGAATATTATCCTAGTCAGAAGTCCTTTTATTTCCTAGCTAGCCTGAGTCAAGGCGACTTTTTCCAACTCATCTGCTTTGGAGTTTCCTTCTCTATATATGTGGCTAACTTTGAAGGCTGCGAAGCCGACAGACAAATATTTTATCTGTTGAAGCAAATGGTTTAATTTCCAATTTGGTGTGGATCCTTTACATATTGCATTGATTGTAATGAGGGAGTTGCCTTCCAGATGGATCTGACTGTACTTTAAGTCTCTTCCTAGTTGCAATCCAATTGTTGCCACTCTGAACTCTACCTCATTATTTGTGCATCTACCCAAGGAGACTAATTTCATTGCTATCACCTTGCCCTCAGAGTTCCTTGCTACACATCCAGCCCCACCTGGGCTAGGATTGCCTTGAGCAGTGCCATCAAAATTGATTTTTAGCCAGCCAGGATTAGGGACTTGCCACGTAGTTTCCTCTCTTGTTGCTTTTTTGGATTGAAGGGAGCTGTTTCCACATAGGGATGGGGGTTTAAGACCCGGGAAGCATTTGATTAGAGAGTCGTCCCAACTAGTGAAGATTTTGTGTTTGGCTTCCTTGCTCCTAGCAGCCTCATTAACCAGTTCTACTATTTCTCTTTCAATCTTGTCCCATAATCTGTCCTTGTTCAATTCATGTCCTTGAAAAATTCTTTAGTTCCTTTCCTTCCAGAGCTCCCAAATTACTAGTGATGGGGATATTTTTCCAAATGTTGCTGAACATTGCTTTGCTGCTCTTTTGAGGCTACATTTTGAACCAGGTTGCAAGATCAAATGAAATTGGGCTCTGCAAGTTAAGCTTGTTTCTTATATGATTCCAACACTTTGATGCATATGGACAGGATAGCAACAAGTGGTCTACCAATTCCAAGTGATTTTTGCAGAGGCAACATCTCCCTGGTCCTTGTATCCCAAATTTGGCCAATCTTTCCTCCGTGAGAATCCATTTTTGAACTACTAGCCATGCAAAAACTCCTGCTTTAGGTAGACAGTTGTTTCCCCAAAATAGCTTACTTGGCCAATCCTGACGATCTACTGCTATTTCCTTGGCCTTGTATCCTAACTTCACTTTATATGCTCCATCAAACGATCCACACCACCTAATCTAGTCTTTCCCATTAGATGGGACAAAAAATATGTCTTTGAGGATTTTGGACAATGTTTCCTTCTGAGATTGAGGGGCATTGAGGTTCTGAAGATCATGCCAAACCCAACTTACACTTCCAAGGCTATTTGGTTTCATACCATAATTGGCCACTTTGTTACCCCATAATCTGGTTGTTTCCTCTTTTATCTCTTCCAGGCCCTGAGTGTCACAAATTGGTGCTTTCCCACCCCAAGAATCATGCCAAAAGGAGGCACTCAGACCATCCCAGATTTCCCAAGTGACATGATCAGATATAATGTCCCTACATTCTAGAATAAAATTCCATATAACAGAGCCTCTCGAGGGATTCAATACAGTGAGGATTTTGTTTGGATCCTCTAAGTCAAGATACTTCCTTGTCAAAACTCTAACCCATTTCTGATTTCCTTTAGTATGGATGTCCCAAACTAATTTGGCACCCATGGCTTGATTCATAAGGGGTAGTTGACGTAGACTAGCTCCCCCATCTTTCTTGGGGAGAAAAATCATATCCCAGGCCAACAGAGGGAATTTATTTTGCTCCCCCACACCACTCCAAAAGAATCTCCTAAAGATTTGTGTGAGAGCATCTTCATTAGCTTTAGGAAGTTTGAGACAAGACATCGAATAGACAAGAATTGCTGACAGAACCGATTTAACTAGTAAGAGTTTACCTATTGATGAGAGCCATTTACCTTTCCAAGTGATCAACTTGTTCTTGTAGTTACTAATTAGATTATCCCAGTAGCAGTTTTTGTTGATGCCTACGAACAGTGGAATCCCCAAATAGCATCCTGGTAGGGAGGAAATTTTTAGTTTTAGGATCCTCGCAATATCCTTTTGAAGACTTGGTTGAGTATTTAGGAAGAAAATCTCTGATTTGTCCTAGTTGATGTTTTTCCCTGATGCTTTGCAATAGGAATCTAGGAAATTTTTGATCAATCTTGCTTCCCTCCTGCTTGCTTCACCCATTAGGACTGTGTCATCTGCAAACTGTAAGTGGGTTGAAGGTTTCATTCCATTTTCTACATGTATTCCTTTCCATTTACCCTCCTCTCTTAACCTTTTGATCCCCCTCCCCAACACTTCTGCCATAATTATGAACAGAAACGGGGATAATGGATCTCCCTGCCTAAGGCCCCTGGATGAGGAGTAGAAGCCATTCAATGTGCCATTGACCAGAACCAAGAACTTCAAAGTGGAGATGCAACTGCTGACCTAATTTATCCAGTTTGGGCTAAATCCAAATCTGCCTAATACTTCCAAAAGATATCTCATGTCTACCATATCGTATGCCTTGAGAATGTCTAGTTTTAGGAGCATGCAAGCCTCCTTGTTTTTCCTGGAAGTGTGTATTGTTTCGTGTGCTATAATGATTCCTTCCACTATGGATCTGCTAGGAGCAAAGCCACTTTGTTCCTCAGAGATAACTTCCTTGAGCACCCTCTTGAGTCTATTAGCAATTATTTTTGTTACCACTTTGTACACCGTATTACATAGGGCAATAGGCCAAAAATCACTCATTGATTGAGGGGCTTTCTTTTTAGGGATTAATGCCAGGAAGGTATGATTTATAGCCCATAGCATCATCATATTCCTTCTAGATTCTTCCACAACTGCTCCAAGATCTTCACCAAATATATCCCAGAAGTGTTGGAAGAAGCCCGCAGGGAAACCATCTGGACCTAGAGCCTTATCTGGGTTCATTTGAAAAACTGCTTCTTTGACCTCTGCTAGGGGTATTTTTTGATAGAGAGCTTTGTTTTGGGATTCTGTAATGATGGGTGGGATTGCATCTAGTAGGTAATCCCTATCACTCCTATTAACTAGAGTCTCTTTGTTTAGCAGGGATTCAAAGAAACAAACCGCCTCCTTGTTAACTTTCGTAGTTGATTGAGTTGTATCACCATTGGATTTTTTGATTTCTAGAATCCTCTTTCTGTTGTTATTTTCCATTATTGATTTGTGAAAAAAAAATTGTTTTTTTGTCCCCTTCATTGAGCCGCACTTCCCTTTGGCACCAATAACATTCTTCCCTCTTGAGAATTTCAGCCAGTTCTCCTTTCAGATTTTTTTCATTCTCAAAACCTACAGCATCCATGCCTCTGTCAATCACATGCTCAATGAGAGATTGGATATCTTGTTCTATTCTGGATTTCTCCTGGAAGATGTTTTTGAAGTGGCTTATGTTCCACTCTTTCAACTTCACCTTTATAAAACTCAACTTTTTGCTTATTTTGAGAAGATCTATTATCCCATTGAGATTTTCTTCATTCCACCAAGTCTTCACTAGATCTGGAATATTTCTATCTCTTAGCCACATATATTCAAATTTGAACGAGCTTCCCTTTGGTGCTTCCACAGGGCCAAAGGAAATTTGGACTAGGAAATGGTCTGAACCAATGAAGGGAAGGATTAGTGCCTCATGTGATCCCTCTAGCTCCCCCTAGTCCCCCCACAACATAAATTTGTCAAGTCTTTCTGCAATATTAGTGAAACCTTTCCTCCTATTGGACTAGGTACATATTCCATTTCTTGCATGTATATCCAAGAGGGTGTTGTTGTCCAAGAACTCTTGAAAGTCCCTTTGGACAACCGTAGTTCTTCCTGACCCTCTCTATTTTTCTGTGTTGTTTAGCGTGGCATTGAAATCCCCTGCTATGATCCCTATCTCTGATCTTTTGCCTTCTACTATTCTAGAAATATTGTCCCAAAGTCTCTTTTTTCCTTCAGTGGAGATTGGGCCATAGACATTAATGTAGAAGAAAGATAGGTTTCTTATGACGTCTTTAAGTCTGATTGTTTGCCAATTCTCAGCTTCTTCCTCTACTACTCCTATCATTGTGAAGGGATTCCATA
>VDFB02222439.1:0-23335 GCA_007258455.2 Sequoia sempervirens | reverse complement strand
GCCCTTTCCTTCATAACTATTGTTCTAAAGTTGGATACCCTGTCAAGATTCCCCTGTATATATTTTTCCCCTCAATAGATCCAAAACAATTCTGCTACTTTGCACTCCCTCTTGCCCCAACTATCCCACAGGTGATGATTTTATCCCTTCCATATTGCTGACTACCTCTGAAACCAAATGATCAAAACTCCGGCTACCAAAGAAGCTTGTAAACTGTTATGCAAAACCTTAGAATGCAGGAAAACCCTAATAGTTGGACTTGTTGTATTGAAACTCAAACACAACAGGATAACTTCCCTCCAAGCTAAATGTACATGGAGTAGGCCAAGTCAATAAATTTTCAAATTTTAACAAGTGACAAAACCTCCCTTCGAATCATTCGCAAATATTGCATTATAATAAGGCCTTTTGAACGTGTTTCATAAGTTAAGATGCAACTTATCCCCCAAAAATAGATAAAATGCTTTTAATAACCCTTTTGGGTTCCAAGTACACTTATTTCAGATTCCCCTAAGAAGACTACAACCCTAAATAGATTGTCATGATCAATTTGTTTCAAAAGCTAATTTGACCAAAGGGATAAAATAGATTAACAGTTATCATTTCCCACCCAAGTCCCATTTAGATTAAGAATTTAGTTTAAGTAAAACATGTCAAGCAATCTTAGTAGAAAGAAGAAGAAAAGGTAGAGATTTTTTTATGTTTATGTTTACTTAAGTTAACTCATTTATGATAGATAGATTGCTAGCTGAATCCTAAGATATATAATTGAAAATGTTTTTTTACATTTAAATTATGTAGGCTATCTATTTTCTATCTATATTTGTAGTGAACTGGATGTGGATTTTAACTTTCAGTATTTATTCCTTTCTTCATTCTCAAAATAGATTTTCTCTCTAAACAACAAATGCTCATTCTAATGTCCAAAAATTATTTAATTCTTTCATTTTTTAATTTTGTCATATCATTTCACAAAAAAATCTTTTTGAGTAGGGATAAACATAGTCACAACATATAGACATTATCACAATTAGGTTGGTGTCCATTTACTACACTCTTGTCTATCTTTTATTTTCACCCAAAAATAAAAATTCTATATTTTCTACTCAACTTTCAAATAGTATATAATTATGAATCATTTTTGTTTTTGTTGTTCTTTGATAGAAAATGTTATACTTCCTTCTTTAACTATCCCTTCAACATACATTATCTCTTATGGGAACCCTCATCTAAACATATTCATACATTTTCCTTCCTCTTCCTTCTTTCATTACCCTTCCTTCCTTCATCCATTTTTATCTACCCCAGATGATGTGCAACTCTACAAATCTCACAATGATTACTAATTTGATAACAAACCCTTATTAGATGATGCTAAGTTTGTCACTCACCAAAATTGACCACACCTTGTCGCTCCTCCAAGGTAGCCTACCTAATAATGTAACCTAATCCTAAATCTCTTTAGTCACATACTCCTTAACAAATATCATCATTTGTCTTGAGGGGCTTGAGATATTACAAGTTATATGATATATTATCCATAGTCATGTCCCTTTCTAGTTTAGTTCTCTTGCCTTCATCCCTCTCTTCTAGCTAACCTATTTTCTTTTTCCTACTATTTGATATTCCTTCACCTAAATTTCCATTCCCACTCCACATCTTGTTGGAATATGTGCCTCAATCTCACAGGCTGTAACCTTTGAAAGAGCAAAGTTGGTGTGACTTCCCTTCTGTCTGGCCGACTGACAATTTAGTAGGCTTGTGTATTGCTCATGTCGCCGAGATAATGCTTCTGTCTTGCTAACTGGTGATGTCGTTGTGACTTGTGTTGTTCGCTGTAACCTTCTACCGAGTGGAGTTCTCTTTCCAATGGGTTGGCATCTAGCGAATGTCGGAGAGACTCATGGCGATTGGATCATCGAAGTAATTCAAATGTTTCAGTATGTTGTCCTAGTGATAGGGAGAAATCTCACCGATAAGTATTCTCTTGGAGTCATCGGGGTGACTTGAACTCTCAGGAAGAACTCTTGGCGACAGTTGGTGTGTTTCACCGATAGTAGACACTCAGAGTATCGACGTAACACATGGAGGTATCAGTGTGATGTCTTAGTGACAAATGAAGTCTTGCCAATAGTGTGGTTCCTAGTGGATATCGAAGTAGCTTGTATGCATCAGTATGATGTCTCATCGAATAATGATGGTCTTGCCGAATAGCGATACATGTGATTGATATTGTTAAGATGTCTTGATGACAAGGGGATGTTTGAGTGACAGCATGTGAACATCGGTGTGACCTCTTGGAGAAAGCGATAAGTCTTGCCGACTATTTTTTGGTGTTCGATATAACATAAAGACTCAGTATGATCTCTCAACGAAGGACGATAGTCTTGCCAATTGATGAACACTTCAGAATACCTTGTGAACATCGATGTGATGTCTTGGTGAAAGACGATTGTCTCACCAAATGGAATAATCAGGTCTATGTGACTTTGGAGCTTCGATATGATGTTTCACCAATAGCGATAAGTCTTGGCAATAGCGATACAAGTGGTGATCATCGGTATGAGGTATTGGTGAAAAGGTGAAGTCTTAGCGATAGCTTTTTGGACTCAGTGTAACCTCTTGCCGATAGGGATGACTCTTGGCGATAACGATGATCTGGTCTTGTGGCATTGGGGGGACACGGTTAGTGTCTCACTGACATGGGACATAAGTTGATCATTGTTGACCGAGTGAAGACTGTCCTACGTGGTGTGACTTGGACCAATCAGAGAAGTAGAATGTGAACGGTTTGTTGTTGTGATTTGACAGTTGGAAACAAATTGATTCACTGAGGTAGTGATGAATGAATGTATACACGTATACATTGGACATTCTAAAGGATGAGATAGAGAGCGTTACAGAGAGGGCTGTGAGGCTGGTTGGATGGCCGAGGCCTTGAGGCCAAAACAGAGGAAGTGAGAGGCAGGGTTATGCTACTGAAACCTCTCTTGATCAAGGTTTGAATGCCATGGTCGATCTTTCATGTTGATCTGTATTGTATACTGTGTGAGGGTATTGCAATAGTATGAAGATTGTTTGTTTTGAGCGGTTGATTAGGAAATGTAAAGGGGAGAGTTTGCTACTAGATAGATTTTAGAATGAACAAGATGTAATCTCTGAAAAGGCTATGAGCCTAAATTGTATTGTAATATTTTGTTGCTAAATAATACAATGGCTTGATCTTTGGAGTGTGGGGTTTTTTACCCGAAAGGGTTTTCCCCACGTAAATCTTTGTGTTTTGGTTTTTTGTTTTATCTTTCATCTGTGTTGATTTTGTTTCTAGAATCTATCATTGCTTGTTGTTGAATTTTACATGTGCTTCTCTCAAAAGGATTAATGAGGGAAATAAACTGTGTCTGTTTCTGCTTTAGGACGTAGTTGTATGTGTCTTTGAGGTAATCTAATCGGAATTGAAGTTACCAAAGGCACCACTATTCTTGGAGATTTCTCTGAGATGCCCTATATTTCCCTTACAAGTGGTATCAGAGCCATCTTTTGGTTGCTGGTTCTGGGTATTTCTCCTCTAAAGATTTCTCAGTTTGTTAGGCTGGAGGAAATCTGGGGGAATCGTCTATTTTATTGATCCTTTGGTGAGTGGATGCCTTGTGGTATTCGTAGACAACACGTAGCTTGAAGGATGGTGGAGATGGGAAAGGGAGTTGATCATGTTGTTTTGTTGTGATCTGTATTCCTTGTTGGTAGTGGTATAACCTTGGTGTATGAGGTGGTTTTTTCTTGCTCCGTGGTTGTGTAGTTGTAAAGATTTCATATTGGGTGTCTGTGTGAGAGACTCCTTGATGATATGGAGAAGCCTAGTTTGTTTCTCAGCCATGGAAGAGAGTGCTTATGCTAGGTGATGTTTCTTGGTGTGGGAGGGCATTGTTTGCTGTTAACCTCGAATGCATAAAGGCTATGGAGTTAATCATTAGATGATTTGCAAGCTTCAAAAATAGCCTTTCTCTTCTTCTCAGATGCATGTACATGTTGGTGGTTTTAGAGTTGGCTTGAAAGGGGCCTGGATTTTCTTGAACTATTTTTTCCTTCTAAGGATGATTTGTGATTGCGTGGCTCTTTGGTTTTGCAGGTTTTACATGGTTAATCAAAACTTGTGATTATGTGGAGTTTTTGTTAAGCTATTGTCTAGACCATGGCTTTCGGGGTGTTGCCGAATGAGATAGTTGTAGTTCTACATGCATGCTTTGTGCATGGTTTAAGGAGGTGTGTTTTCTTCTTTGCATGGGAGTGTTGGTATGTGATTTGTCACTCAACATTCTTGTGGTGGTGCTTGTGGGTTCCTTGATTATGGTGCTCGTTGTGGACATGATTGGAAAATCAGGTTTGGCGTGATCTGGTGTTTGAGTCATGTTGTCTACGTGGTTATTCTCTTTGAAATCTCAATGTTGCAGTTTCCAATGCAATGACAGGTTTTCATGTTTGATGTTTGTGATCTACAAGTTATGCTGTTGGTGGATTAGCTACCCATTGGGCGTAGTGAATAACTTGGATGTGGACTATCTTTATCCACGAGGTTGATTCATTGCTTGTGTAGACATGTTAGTTGGCCTTGTTTGTGGTCACTTGTGCATTGGTGTGATTGCTTTGAGATGAGAGGATGGATATTGTTTGAATTACCTAAATGGTGGAATATAAGGAACCTTAAGCGAGTGGTCTTGATGCTTGGAGGGGATGTCATGTTTCCAAGTGGGAGCACTAGCGATTATCGAGGAGTTCATCACATATGGTGGTGAATGGTCTTCTTTAGTGTTCTGAGATGTTTCTAGGGGAGCTTTTTAGATCATGTTCTTTACTTGAAGGGGTTCTTTCGCATTTGTATGGACATTATTTGAAGATGTGCAACATCTTGGATCCATGGAGGATGCTTGGAGTCTTTTGCTGAGGTGTTGGTGGTGCTTGATAGGTGATGTTGGTTTTGAGTTTATTTGCTTTATGTCATTGTATACTCTTGTTTGTGTACTAGATTTTTGGCATTATGCATTGTACTTGAGACAATGGTGAAGTCACTTGAAGCATTGTATCTCCTATGGGGATATGTAGATCATGGTGTCATGATAAGTTCCTGATTCAGATGATTGGAGCTTTGACAATGGTCTAGTAATTCTTTGTGTATTGGGTGCTTTGATTATTTGCTTGATATTTTGTGATAGTGGAGTAATGCAGTTGAAATTTAGCATGAGATTATCAGTTGCTAGTACTCGTGGATACATGAAGAATAAGGTGAGGAGTTGTTTTTCTTACCAACAACTTCGCGGTCTCTGATTTGAAAATTCAGCTGTCATTAACTTTTCAAGCGAAGTTCAACTACTTGTTTAAATTCTATAGAGGGTTTCAAAAACATTTTCAATTGAATCAATATAATCTCGAAAAACTAACCTCCTAAGTTTTTCAATTTCAGGCTGAATTGTAACACCTAGCTGTTCATAACCGTTTCATGTAAGAACATAACTAAATAACTATCAAACTAGGGTTTCATCAAGTAAAAATAATGACCTAAAAAGTAACCGCTAGGGCATCATAAACTTTCATACATAATGAAGTAAATAAATAAATTATCTATCTTTTCCATTCAAACTAGCTTTGAGCATTACATTTATTACACAATAGTAAATGAAGCAATAAAGTACTCAAATGAACATTTATTTGTACTTGAATTAGCAGAAGGAAGTAACCCATTATGCAATCATCATTTAAGTTGAAATGTTGATCTTCATTACTTGAGGAAAGAGAAATATCATCAAGGGCTTTACCACCCAACCAAGACCAACTGGTCCCCTAAGTTTCTTCAACAGAAGAACCCAACCCTTCACGAGGGGTAATCAGCATGGATCAAATTATCATCATGCCTTCGGGCACATTGTCAATGAACCTATATTCTTGAAATTCGATCCCTCGCTTTATAGGTACCCCTAACCGAGAAGGATGGATTGACCATAAGTATATCACGGTTCATGATAGCTGACCTATGCCCTAGCGGCATCATACCTTGGCCAAGGATTTATGTTACGGCACTCTGTGCGTTAGCACTCTCACCCTTGCTCGACATGGCAATACTCAGATCAAGTTTATAATTTTTCACATCAGGTTTGGTTATCTTTCATTTCCTGGTTCATGGTTTAATCTTAACCATTGGATTTGACATCACAACAACCTGTTTAAAGATCTTTCATTAATTAAACTGTTTTCTTAAACCCTTTTAAAAAGAGATTAAACTCGTATCTTTCCACCTCTTAAGTAGCAATCTGCTTCACAAACAAGGATAGCGGCAAATTGAAGTATGCTAAGAGGGAGTTATCCCTAGACCTTAAGCAAAGTAAATCATGTGATGACCACGGCTGGAATGGAATTATCCATATTACCATAACTTAATTAATAATCTTTTCTTCTAGAAACAAGGTTCAACACTTTATATTGTGCATATTACGAGAATCCTGGCTCATTGACTAATCACTTCCTTAAAGCCTTCCGGTTAACTTAACTCTAAATACAAGGAAAAAGACTTGTCCATAATGAAAGTTACATCTGGTTAATGGTCTCAAGAGTAAAGGACAAACACAGTTTTTGAATCAGAAGTTCAAACAAAAGGAAGAATATTATGACAAGCTCATTAGCTAATTAGGCCCCTGTGAGAATATGCAATCACAGACTCAATTTCAAGTCAGAATGATGACTGATGAGGAATTCCAAACAGGGCAACAAGTACCGAAGATATATTTCAGGGAATAAAATCTTCCATTACACAAGTTCGGGATAAAGGAAAGAATCAATTCTTGAGATTTATTAGGACTTAACATGCACCCTATTTCTCTCTACAAGTGACTTTAGTTCCAGACATACTCAGACTGAAAGACGATGAGCAAGAGATGCCCGAAACCTACAGCATAAGCTTCTTTCGGGTGAAGTTTCCCCTTTACCAGGTTATAGAGACTAAAACAGAGATTATGAGGCTCAGCCAAGAATTTCCCTTCTACAAAGCTTGTAAACTTATGTTCTACATTGAAAGCTAGGGAAGATGTTTATACACTATTCTGGCTAAGGAATTCCACAATATGAATTCATCCAACAACTGACCCATAATATAAAACATGATCCAAGAAGCTGATAGATCAAAAGGAGGATTCAATAAAACAATAACACATAGGACTTGAAGCGCTACATGCCTGAGTAAGAAGACATCAACTCGAAGGGTCCCAACTCGTCCCTCTGCAGAATGAGTCTAGCAGACACTGCCTTACATAGGGCAAAAATGAATCATCCTCAGGAGTATTTCGAATGAAGAAATTGGTGGACAAATATAAAAGATTATATGAATGCGACACTCAGTATTTGTAGATACGAGAAAGTGCCAAGATCCGAAAATCAGAAGAGTGGCCTTTTTTTTCAGGAAAATGAAATCAAGAACTCCATGAAGAACCATAGCCAAGATGAAATCGGAAAAAGAATGAAGTATGTGCGTGTAAGCGCCCCCCACCAAACTAAACGGCTCCACTCCCAGCTTCCAAAATCTCTTCGACTTCCAAATCTTGGACGTTTCAAACTTGCAAGAGTGGCAAGCGGATGGCAGTTTCCACCAGGCACCCGACTTCCAAATTAAATCCATTTAATTTCAAAGTTAAGCTTTACCAAGGTTTTCAAATTAAAAATGGTGGCAATTAATTTTACATCTTTTATTATTAATTTAATATTTAATATCTTCTTGCAATTATATATATATACATTGGTCGTTCAATCCTCAAGAGGATATTATTAATGAATATTTTAAATTATATTTGTTATTTTAATTAACTATTTAATCACCATTTGAAATCTCCTTAATAGGTGATTATTGATTTATATTTTAATTGACTTTCTTAATCAATTATTATATTAATTTACCTATGACCAAGGTGGTGAAGTCAACACAACTATCTTACATTGACTCTAGACTGATGATAAAATTGATCCATAATTAACCACATCCTCTCCCTGACGATATTTCCCTTTCTCTCCTGGCGTCAATGATCCTGCATCCACTGACAAGGATTAGGGTTAGATCGTTCTCAACGGCTAAATAATATGGATTTGAATTAAATATCATGATCTCTTTCAATTTCACACGAACAATAATTTCACTTGCAAAATAAAGAGTTCGTTAACATTTCAGTTACGATAAAAGAACGACTATTGCATTCTCAAAATCATAATCACTTGAAAGTAGTTATTTGCAACTGACATTACATTGAAATACATAACCAAACATACAGTCTCAATGTGAGGGATGTAACATACTCCTCCCCTTAAGAATCATCGTCCTCGATGATTGCTTATTCTAAATTTAAACATAACATTAACATAACATAAATAAAGTGTTCTCAATTGTTCAACAAAAGATAAGGGAAATATCTGAAGCATTTGTTCATAATTCCCCCCAAGTGGCATTTATTTAGATTTTCTATCAGTTAATAGTTTCCACCAATCTTTCCTAATCGGTTTAATTTGTTTTACCATTTTAGATATCATTCATGGACTAATGCTAATCCTATCTCTTAGCTTACCTAGCTTACAAGAATTCGACATCTTTTCTGTCCAAAGTTTCATTTGTGAACAACTTGATAGTAGAATTATAGAAGTTGTTATAACAAATACCTTGAGGGCGAATACTCTCCCTAAATATAGCAACCAATTACTTTTAACACAAGTTTACCAAGAGAATTTCACCAAAGGTTAACATCACCTTCACCTTTCTAGCAGAAAGGTTTTCATCAAGCACCAATTTCATTTATCTAAGCATTATTTTAATAACCTATTATGTAAATACAAAAGAAAGATCAGAATTCGCTTTTCAATTTAACTATCCTCCAAGTCTTGGCATGCCTCTGAAAGGAAAAGTTTTCTCCCTTATTTTCCATCTGAGCTTTGGTGTGTACCCTCACTTAACCAACTCTGTCGCACTACTAAGGATACCCTCCTACTAAGTATGACAATTCTGGTTAGCTAAATGTCTGGAGTATAAGTTCACCATCCGGCTCGACTTGGAGAGACTATTCACCTAGGCTTACTAGACTACCTGTCCGCCCACAAACCATAACACAAGGTTTCCTTCTTTGTAAGGTTAAGAACATACAAGTATGTTTCTTAAAATTTGCTTTCTTACAAAATTCATCAGAGGCCCATCCAGGACATGATAGAGATTTACATTTCATCAAACATGGTGAACAACCAAAATATTCTCAGGTAACCCCCACAATACTTAGCTTTATATCAAATTATAATCAGTATTAATTTCATCAATATCCCAAAGAATGAACTTATTCTCGGCATTTAGTCCAATTTTGACCAACTAGCTCAAGATAACAATCTTCAATTTTTCGATAGTCAACCATTTCAGATGTAAATAAAACAACATCATACCTTGCCAATATTAAAAAGGAATTTTACCAAACTCCAAAGAAGTGCCATGCACTACATGACTTGACTAAGTCACTAACAAGGAAGTAGATTGCTGCACTGTTATCAGTCCTTCCAAAAACTTACAAAAGGTTTCAGACTGAGTTATAAACACATCGAACATTAAGTCCCTCAAAACTTCATCTTTACTTGTGCTTAATTACAACAATTGGTTTTTCTCATGATTCTCAGTGAACAAGTATTTCCTGGTTCTATACCATTTTCTTCGCATTTCATGCCCATATACCACCTCTTGAGAAAAACAATAATGCCATCCTTGTCAACCAGGGTATGAAATGTTTCCCCGATAAAGAATGAGCTCAGTACATCTATCCGACCAAAGTACTGCATGGTGAAACATATGTAGCATATACACATCCAGGTATGCGTGCTTCTGTTCCTAACATGTGCCGAGATACCTACTTAATGATCAACAATGATTGAGCGAAACTAAGAAACCAATCAAATATCCTCTGTATCAAGTATCCTCCGGATAAGGAGTACCATATACCTATGGATTTGTATATCCCTTTGCTGCCATCACTAAAATTACCACTAGCATAGATGCTATAGTTAAAGACATCAGAGTCATTATGCCATTGTAAAGAATTACCAAGAGGATCTGAAATAACAAGCTTTGTATCATGTGTTGAACTGCAACACTCATTCTTATTGACTCTTAACACCATTCTTCTATTTCTTCTCAGGTAGTTAATAGTAACTAAGCATGTCTGATTACAGTTTTTATCAGAATCAAATATAGGCTTGGTATATCAACAGAATCGTCTTGCGAATCTAACATTCACACAAGTTGTCCGCTTGAATCACCTCATCACCATTGTACCAATTATGAACTGAATTTGAGCAATAAACTTATGTGATGAGAGGTCAATGAGGGTTTGAACAATAAACTCTTACCATTTTAATTTGTGCCTTCAAAAGACGATCTAACTGATACTCACCATCACCTTAATCATGTTATTGTTGTCTCCATTAACATTGTTCATAAAGAAATGTCGTTGTAATGCTAACCATAGAAATCCTGTCCAAGTGTTCTTCTAGTGATGCTTGACCAAGATTGTATGAATATACCTGCACCCTGCAATTTACTACCACTGGCCTAAACACAGTCATTGCTAAGAGGATGAACCAACTTCATCTGAAATTCCTGAGTACTACTAGCAAAATAAATATACGAGATAACTATAATGTACCATATATGCCAATACTTCTTGAGGTACCATAGAGATCAAAGTTCTTTCTCGATGATTGTTTGTAAATTTATTTTGAGATCTGATCAAAGGTTCATGCGTATCTCATTAAGGAACACAGTGTATGCTCTGCTTGACTTATGTCACCCCATAGTCAATAACTTCTAACAAGTATTTCATCATTCCAATAACATTGCGGACCATGTATGTAGACAAAAAACTTGTCCTCTAAAGTTGTCCAACATTTGTCATTTAATATCTTAATTACATGTTGCTTATGACAACAACTTCTTGTCATAACAAATCAAATTCTGTAACTCCTAATTCATCAGTCTGATGGAGAACCAAAAGTGATTCTCAAACAATCTAATCAATGATCTCACAATAATATCAATTTGTGGTAACTCCTCTTCCAAAAAGTAAACAAACATCCATTCACTTACTAAATCATTCATCTGGATGCACAAATGAATTTAATAAAACACTAATTTGCTTTCCCTTTTCACAAGCTATCTTTCATGCAACAACATGTTGTCCTTGACTATTATTTTTCTCATCATCTTGATCCTTTAATTCCACTTGGCTCTTTCTTAACCATCTAGAAGTTAGACCAGAGTTCATCTTATCTATGAGTCTTGATATAATTCAAGGATTTTCAACACTCAGATGCCCCTACACCTGGTTGATTGCTTCTGGATCTTTCCATCCTTAAGTCCACAATTTCAAAATTAAGCTATCATTTAGGTTTCAATCACAATCTCGGTACCCTAGGCATACCTTGCCTTAACTTAGGTAGAATGGTTTAATAATTACTTGATATCTTAAATTACTTTTAAGAGCCTTTAATGGTCACAACAAAATTGTTTACAATTTTTTTTATCACGTCACAAGATTGTTTCAATATAGAATGGTTACAAAAAGGCTATCACTCCCTGTGATAGGCTTAGTACAAGATTTGTTTACAAAATGGCTATCACTTCCTGTGATAGATTCAATTACAACATAACTATCACTTCCTGCGATAGCTTCTGTATCCAATCAACTATCACTTCACGTGATAGGTTTTAGTTTTCTAGGTTTTGCATGATGAGCCTAAGGTTAGATGCTAAACCTAGTAGCTCTGATACCATATATAACAACCTAAGCGGTCTATAGTTTGAAAATTCAATTGTCATTAACTTTTCATTTGAAGTTCGCTACTTGTTTAAATTCTAGGGTTTCCAAAACATTTACAATTGAATCAATATAATCTCCAACTAACCTCTTAAGTTTCAATTTCAGCTAAATTGTAGCTTTTAACTATTCACCAACCATTTCACAAAGAACATAACTAAATAACTATCAAACTAGGGTTTCATCAAATAAAAATAGACTTGAAAATGTCGTAGGGCATCATAAACTTTTCATACATAATGAAGTAAAGAAATTAGTATCTATCTTTCCATTCAAACTAGCTTTGAGCATTACATTTTATTACACAACTGATAAATGAAGCAATAAAGGTACTCAAATGAACATTTATTTATTGCACGAGATTAGCGAAGGTAACCCATTATGCAATCATCATTTTAAAAGGTGAAATGTTGATCTTCTGTCATCAGATATCAAGACCAGCTGGTCCCTAAGTTTCTTCAAGCTGAAGAACCATCCCTTCATGGTAATCAACATGGATCAAATTATCATCATGCCTTTCTGAGCCTGGTGTCAATGAACCTATACCACTGGTCGATCCCTCCTCTATAGGTACCCCCTAACCAGAAGGATCATTTTGACTATAAGTATATCCGGTTCATGATAGCTGACCTATGCCTAACTGGCATCATACCTTGGCCAAGGATTTAATATTTCTGGCACTCCTGTGCCGTCAGCACTCTCACCCTTGCTCGACATGACAATACTCAGATCAAGTTTATAATTTTTCACATCAGGTTTGGTTATCTTTCATTTCCTGGTTCATGGTTTAATCTTAACCATTGGATTTGACATCACAACAACCTGTTTAAAGATCTTTCATTAATTAAACCGTTTTCTTAAACCCTTTTAAAAAGAGATTAAACTCATATCTTTCCACCTCTTAAGTAGCAATCTGCTTCACAACAAGGATAGCGGCAAATTGAAGTATGCTAAGAGGGAGTTATCCCTAGACCTTAAGCAAAGTAAATCATGTGATGACCACGGCTGAAATGGAATTATCCATATTACCATAACTTGATTAATAATCTTTTCTTCTAGAAACAAGGTTCAACACTTTATATTGTGCATATTACGAGAATCCTGGCTCATTGACTAATCACTTCCTTAAAGCCTTCCGGTTAACTTAACTCTAAATACAAGGAAAAAGACTTGTCCATAATGAAAGTTATATCTGGATAATGGTCTCAAGAGTAAAGGAGAAACACAGTTTTTGAATCAGAAGTTCAAACAAAAGGAAGAATATTATGACAAGCTCATTAGCTAATTAGGCCCCTGTGAGAAAATGCAATCATGGACTCAATTTCAAGTCAGAATGATGACTGATGAGGAATTCCAAACAGGGCAACAAGTATTGAAGATATATTTCAGGGAATAAAATCTTCCATCAGATAAGTTCGGGATAAAGGAAAGAATCAATTCTTGAGATTCATTAGGACTTAACATGCACCCTATTTCTCTCTACAAGTGACTTTAGTTCCAGACATACTCATAGACTGAAAGACGATGAGCAAGAGATGCCCGGAACCTACAACATAAGCTTCTTTCGGGTGAAGTTTCCCCTTTACCAAGTTACAGAGACTAAAACAGAGATTATGAGGCTTAGCCAAGAATTTCCCTTCTACAAAGCTTGTAAACTTATGTTCTGCATTGAAAGCTAGGAAAGACGTTTATAGTGACTTTATACACTGTTCTGGCTAAGGAATTCCACAATATGAATTCATCCAACAACTGACCCATAATATAAAACATGATCCAAGAAGCCGATAGATCAAAAGGAGGATTCAATAAAACAATAACACATAGGACTTGAAGCGCTACATGCCTGACTAAGAAGACATCAACTCGAAGGGTCCCAACTCGTCCCTCTGCAGAATGAGTCTAGCAGACACCGCCTTACACAGGGCAAAAATGAATCATCCTCAAAAGTATTTCGAATGAAGAAATTGGTGGACGAATATAAAAGATTATATGAATGCGACACTCAGTATTTGTAGATATGAGAAAGTGCCAAGATCCGAAATCAGAAGAGTGGCCTTTTTTCAGGAAAATGAAATCAAGAACTCAATGAAGAACCATAGCCAAGATGAAATCAGAAAAAGAATGAAGTATGTGCATGTAAGCACCCCCCCCCACCAAACTAAACGGCTCCACTCCCAGCTTCCAAAATCTCTTCGACTTCCAAATCTTGGACGTTTCAAACTTGCAAGAGTGGCAAGCGGGCGGCAGTTTCCTCCAGGCACCAGACTTCCAAATTAAATCCATTTAATTTCAAAGTTAAGCTTTACCAAGGTTTTCAAATTAAAAACGGTGGCAATTAATTTTACATCTTTTATTATTAATTTAATATTTAATATCTTCCTGCAATTATATATATATATATACATTGGTCGCTCAATCCTCAAGAGGATATTATTAATGAATATTTTAAATTATATTTGTTATTTTAATTAACTATTTAATCACCATTTGAAATCTCCTTAATAGGTGATTAATGATTTATATTTTAATTGACTTTCTTAATCAATTATTATATTAATTTACCTATGACCAAGGTGGTGAAGTCGACACAACTATCTTACACTGACTCTAGACTGATGATAAAATTGATCCATAATTAACCACATCCTCTCCCTGACGATATTTCCCTTTCTCTCCTGGCGTCAACGATCCTGCATCCACTGACAAGGATTAGGGTTAGATTGTTCTCAACGGCTAAATAATATGGATTTGAATTAAATATCATGATCTCTTTCAATTTCACACGAACAATAATTTCACTTGCAAAATAAAGAGTTCGTTAACATTTCAGTTACGATAAAAGAACGACTATTGCATTCTCAACATCATAATCACTTGAAAGCAGTTATTTGCAACTGACATTACATTTGAAATACATAACCAAACATACAGTCTCAATGTGAGGGATGTAACATTTCTCTTATGAGAGAAGTGTTGTTGATTGTTACTCTTGATGAATTTTTTTAGCAAAAAATCCAAGAAGCCTACACCTTGGTTGAACGCGAGTTCAATAAGAGACCTATGAGGAGATTACTCTTGGATTAGTCATGATGAATTATATATCTTGAAGGAGTATTCTCGTTCCCACTCTTGGTCTACTCGATAGTTAATCTGAGAGGTATTTGGCCCATTATATTTTTCAGATGTGTTTTATGTTCACTTTCATGATATGGATCTTGAATTGTTGTTTAATGGTTTTGGAGGATTCATAGTGGAAGATGTACATTTTGTTTCATCTCCTTGAGCTTTTGTGTTGGTGTTATTTACCAATGAGAATTGGTAGGAGATGATGAATGGGCTGATTTCCTGAAATAGGAAATGAAGTAGCTTGATCTTCCTTGAGAGGCTTACATCCATGTTGATTACATGATATTTTAAAGTTGGTTTGATCTTGGTGATTGAACGGTTGGATGTTGTTAAGGTTTTTTCTTTTGGGATGAGAAGGAGATCATTCTTGACACAACTGGCTATTAGAAGTGTATGTAGGAGGATGTTCTACAGGAATATGATGTGCAGGGTTTCTCTCTTTGATCTTGGTTTATCTCCTGAATGTTTGTTTTCACATTACATTGGTTTGAGGCTTGGTTGGAGCTATAGTGATCACTTGCTTGTGGTCATGTGTTTTCACTCATGTTCATGGGTGATGACATGGAGGTTCTTATTTCCTTTTTCCTTTGTTGCGTGTGGAGATCTTGGGAGAACTGTGAAGACTTGTGGTGAGAGAAATGTTTCTTGTAACAGTTTGTTGTAGGTTGTGCATATCATTGTGGATATTTACTTGGTACTACATGGTTACATTTTCTATGTGTAGTTATTGGTAGACTTGTGATGCCTTAATCTTTCAGATTTGGATTACTCAGGCAGTGGGAGTTCCTGTTATTTTTTGTCTTTTTCAACTAGTTGGCACTTGGAGCTTGTATTTTTGATTAATAATTTGGTTTTGAAGTAGCATGAGTTTACTAATGTTGATACCTTTAAGGTATGTGAGATTGGATGGAATAGCACAAGCTATGGGTGCTATTTTTAGTCGCATGGGTTTATCAGTTGGATGGAAGTAGTCAGTCTAATTGTTGTTCTAGCTGGTGTTTTTTGTCTTGTTTTTGGAGAAAGACGTCATGGTTGTGTTCTGTTTAAGGCTTTGAAGTTGACATTGCTTATGTATAGCGTCTGAGCACAATGAAGTGGTATTAGTATCTTCTTGTTGATATCACTAAGATTTTTTGCTTATGTTCATTGGAATGGTGCTTATTCACCTTGGCTTGTATCTTTCTTCCTCAGGTGGCATGTTGGAAGATGAAAGGGTTTGTTCCTTGAATGGTGGACATTTTGGATGTTGGTGCAGAATTCCTGATGGAGCATGAGAGCATGTTTTTTAGGTCTATGTGGTTTCCTGGAAGGCTGTGATCGGTTGCATTTCGGTTGCTTTGTTGGATAGTGAGTTACAGTTGGATGCCTGGTCTTTGTTGCAGATTGTCTGGTGGACTGTTATCTATGGAATCCATTTGATTGGGTGTCTTGAGTATTGCGGGGTTTGAACTCGTGGAGCTAGTGTGATCTTAGTTTTTGGTTGCTTTGAAGGTGCCTGTGTGATCTTCGTCAAGTGGGAGATTGTTGGAATGTGCTTCAATCTCACAGGCTGTAACCTCTAAAAGAGCAAAGTTGGTGTGACTTACCTTTTGTTTGGCTGACTGGCAGTTTAGTAACCTTGTGTATTGCTCATGTCACCAAGACAATGCTTTTGTCTTGCCAACTGGTGATGTCATTCTGACTTGTGTTGTTCATTGTAACCTTCTACCGAGTGGAGTTCTTTGGCCGATGGGTTGGTGTCTAGCGGATGTCAAAAGGAGACTCATGGCAAGCCCCGGATCATCATAGTAACTCAAATGTTTGGTATGTTGTGTCCTAGAAATAAGGAGAAGTCTCGCGATAAGTATTCTCTTGAAGTCATTGGGGTGACTTGAACTCTCGAGAAGGGAAAGAACTCTTGGCGACAATTGGTGTGTCTCACCAGCGGCCATACACTGAGAAACTATCGGCGTATGGTCACCGTGGATATCATACCGTGGTCGTCGTTCTAAAATGGTTATAAATGCTATCACGGTGTCAAAATTATCAATCCTGGCGACGTAGCGAACGCCGGTGTAACCTCTTGGCAAGCGATAAGAATGCTTGCGACTATTTTTGGTGTTGCATTATAACACTTAAAAGACTTGGTATGATCTCACCGGCGAAGGGCGATAGTCTTTAGGCCCATTGAACGCCGAATACGCTTGTGAACATCGGTGTGATATTTGGTGAAACCCGATTGTCTCCGCAGAATGGAATAATCAGTGCAATGACTTTGGAGCTTGGTATGATGTTTCACCGATGGCGATAAGTCTTGGCAATAGCGATACAAGTGGTGATCATCAGTATAAGGTCTTGGTGACAAGGCAGAGTCTTAGCGATAGCTTTCTGGACTTGGTTTAACCTCTTGCCGATAGGGATGACTCTTTGTGATAATGACATTCTAGTCTTGTGGCATCGGGGAGACAAATTTAGTGTCTCACCGACATGTGACACAAGTTGATCATTGTTGATCAAGTGAAGACTATCCTATGTGGTGCGACTTGAACCAATCAGAGAAGCAGAACGTGAACCCTTTTTTGTTATGATTCGACAGTTGGAAATGAACCGATTCACTAAGGCAGTGAAGAATGAATGTACACGTATGCATTGGACATTCTGAAGGATGAGATAGAGAGTGTTACAGAGAGGGCTGAGAGGTTGGCTGGATGGTCGAGGCCTTGAGGCCAAAACAGAGGAAGTGAGAGGTAGGGTTATGCTACTGAAACCTCTCTTGATCAAGGTTTGAATGCCATGGTCGATCTCTCGTCTTGATCTATATTGTATACTGTGTGAGGGTATTGCAATAGTATGAAGATTATTTGTTTTGAGGGGTTGATTAGGAAATGTAAAGGGGAGAGTTTGCTACCGGATAGATTCCATAATGAACAAGATGTAATCTTTGAAAAGGCTATGAGCCTAAATTGTATTGTAATCTTTTGTTGCTGAATAATACAATGGCTAGATCTTTGGAGTGGGTTTTTTTACCTGAAAGTTTTTTCCCCACGTAAATCTTTGTGTTCTGGTTTTCTGTTTTATCTTTCATCTGTGTTGATTTTGTTTCTAGAATATATCATTGCTTGTTGTTGAATTTTACATGTGTTTCTCTCAAAATGATTAATGTGGGAAATAAACTATGTCTATTTCTGCTTTAGGACATAGTTGTACGTGTCTTTGAGGTAATCTAATCAAAATTGAAGTTACCAAAGGCACCACTATTCTTGGAGATTTCTCTGAGATGCCCTATATTTCCCTTACACATCCAACCCACATTCCTACCATTTATGTCTCTCTTTATCCCTCCTTTTAACTATGAGCATGTCCCCTTAGGAAATTACTTTACCTCCTACCCCTCTATTTCGCCCTTTCAACTCTTACCATTACTTATCTTGGTTGATCTGGTCTCACCAATATTTTCACTCCTTGTACTATCCTACAATTAACCTCACAACTCTTGCCACACTCTTATCAAAAAATAAAAAAAATAAATCTCCTACCCTCAATGTCCCAATCTATGCCCCTAACCTTATGATTTACCACCTACTTCAACAAATGTCAACAATACAATGCTTGTTATATATTCTCCCATCATCTTCTATGTTAGGGGATTGAACATTAAACCTCCTCCACAACATAATATGTTTGGCTATAATAAATCACCCACAAGAACTATAGTTCATCATTCTTAACATTGACATACATGTATAATTGGATAAGCAATGCTAAGATACATGTTGAATCCTCTATATATCAATGTATGTTGATTATACTTTGATGGTCAATTCATAGTTAACCTTTTTCTCTATTCATTAATGAAAAATACTTAAAATGGTTCTATTCTTTATCTATCTATTCTATGGGTTCCTTCCTCTATCTCACTTATCTTTTCAAGGAACACATTCAAGTCAACATAGGATTGCAAGTCAGTTTCATCAATGTTATAGATTGCAATCAAGGCACAATTAAGGAGTTGGTGGATTTTATCTTCTATTATTAATAAACTCTTTCATATGTCTCCTTTCTTCTTCTCAAATCTAATATTGAGAGGTTTTTTATTAGGAATATTTTCTCAAAGCTTCACAATGAAAATATCTTGCATAAATATCCAACTTATATAATTCTTTGTACCACCTTGTATGATTATACATAGGTGATAGATCATTTTAAGGTTGTATCCTCTTTGACCTCTAATGTGTTTGTTTCTTTTGCCTCATCCTCTTCTCAAGAAACCAATAAATATACAAAGCACATCAATAACACAATTTTATCCTTAACCCAACTCTAATCAAATAATTGAGTTTAAATTAACTAAAACTACCTCACTCATCCTCCTCCTCATCTAAACTTACTATATCTCTTTTTTCACAAACTAACTCTAATTGGACGAAGCTAGAAAAATGCCCAATACAGTCTTTCATGCTTTTCTTTCCAATAACTTTATCCAACTTCATCCTATCTAACCCTTGAATCCTAACCTCTTCTTATTCTTCCAAATTTACCAATTTTTTTGGTCTATAGAACTATTTTTCTATGAAACATGCCTTATTGTCATCCTCTCTTTATTTTTTCTTAATTGGATCTTTGAACTTCCTTATCACCAAATCATGTTTCCCCTTACCTAAAAATATTTTTTTTCCTCATTTTCATAAGATTCTTCTAGGACATGATTCTATTAATCCAACCTCACATAATTATTGAAGTTGTTTTTCTCCTTTTCTTAAGTTTCTAAATGGCCTTTATCTTGAGTTTTACCTTTTTTCCTTTGTATTATTTTTCCAATTTCTCCTTTTTCAATGAGGATTCTTCTATTCTATATTTGTTTTCTATGTTTAATTTCTTACATTGTCTAACATTTTCTTCTCTACTTCAGTTTTTCATTACTACTTTGGGCATCATATGTTACATTTAGACTAGAAAACTATTACGTTCTGATCATGATTCCAACACATTCTTATAGAAATATTAAATTTGGGATAATTAGAAATTTCATGTGATTTATCACCACAAAAATCATGTTTGGAATTTCCTCCTATTTTTCTTTTGTACTCATTAGCACAATGTTCTAGTTTATCATAGTTGTGACATGTTGGCATTTTGGTCCTTCCTCTTTATTTGGTACCTTCATTATTATTGTGGTAGCCTCTCCTACCACCTCCTTAATAGTTATCATGGTAGCTCATGGAGGGTGCCACATCTTGAATTTGTGGCACCACATTATGTATATTGTTAAGTGGTATTATACTTGCTCTCAATTGAAGTTCCCACTAGTCATGTTCCAAATAGGCATTCAATTCTCTTTTAGCTAAACCCTATGCTCTATCCATACCCATATCCAAAAAAATGCTTCCCTAGTCAATCTATGAAACATTGGTTTATATTCATCTTCTTCATGAAGTAACATTGGAAACCTATTTGTGTCATGCATGCCCCACTTTATCTTTATAGTATATGTACTCACTATCTTTCTAGGGGATTTATCAAGTTCATCTCTTAGTGTGGTAGGCCTCTTGGTGCCTTTAATTATCAAACGTTCATTTCTTAGATGTTCCTCTGTACTGCAATTTTTAAACTAGATTTTACTTCAAGGTGGGGGAGAAGTTTCAGCCTTCCAATCTTTTATTATAATTTCTTACTTCAATGTTATGTTTTCCAACTTTAATTTGAAATTATCAATCTCATCTTTTCCTATTGAATAATTCTCCTATATCTTTGACTAGGACTCTATTTTGGTGATCAATTCTACTACTTCCTTATGCAAAGAGGAAATCTTCTCATCCACTAATACTATTATGTTCTATTACATCCTTATGCAAAGAGGAAATCTTCTCATCCACTTCTACTATTATGTTAGGGGTTAACCCTAGAATAAATCACTCAATTCATACCTCTTATATCAAGGTTTCTTCTATTTTTCTAACCACACTTTTAAATCATTATTCATAATATTTTACTAATTGCTCAGGTTTTGTCATCTTTCATATTCTTTTTTTTTTTGTCGATAAATTAGGTGAATAGAAATTTCTTGAAAATAAGTCACTCAATTTTTTTAATTTTTTTTTTATCATGCTTAGGAAAAAAATTATTGTACCTTCTTAATGTCTCATCATTGAAGGTCTCCACAAAATTATTTAATTGGTCGAGTCATTATTAATGCCAACCCCACTCCAATGAAATTCCAAGGTAAAGACATGTTTGCTAGTATCCTTGGTGTATTTACCAAAAATAGGGAGCTTAATCATATGTTCATCCATATTTAGAGGAGGTAAAGGTGTTCTTGATTTTTTTTTGTGGTAAGGGATTATCCTTTCTCCTAATCTATTCTCTACTCTTGGATCTCTTTCTCTCTTTTCATTAGAGCTTCTTTGTCCAGTTTCACTCAATTTTACTTGACCAAAGTGCTTTCTCTACCATTATCTCTTACCAACTAAAACTATAAGAACTCACTTCCTAATATTGACATAGCATCTGGTGTAGCCCCCCTAAAATGTTAACCTTTTTTTTAGCATAAATATATAATAAGTGAAATGGGGTATCTAGGCTAAACACCCTAACCTAGATCAATCCTTCCACCTTAAACATTAAGGGACACAAAAATAATTGAGAGATCTTGCTTGGCTACTATTTGTTGTGCCTTAAACACACACCCATTGAAAACAAGGACCCCCTCTTTCTTTTGCTAGGTTTTCTTTCTTTTTGGTTTCTAGGTTAGGCGTTTTGGGTTGGTTTTCATTTCATGTGCTTGCTTGTTTTGATTTGATGTATGGGTTGCATTTTGGGCCAATAATTTTAAATGTTGCAGAGATATGGTTAGTATGAGTCTGCTGTAAAAATCGACAATGTCAAGTGCATGCGAAAGTCCTATAAGCCATGAATCTCCGTAAATTTATACAAACTCAATTTATCTGCAAGAATTGGAGACCCCAAATATCCACATGAACTCAATTTATGGTTAGTATGAGACAAAATTTTTCTGCAAGAATTGGTGAATTGGAAACCACCATCAAATTTCTGCAAGAACTCAATATCGTGTTTCCGCATATGAGTAATTGACACTTAGTTAATTTTAAGGCATTAATGGTGGTATCTTGGATGGGTATATAAGTGATTTTTGAAGTCATTAAGATCATTCTTCTTGAGCTAAAGAGTAATTTTGGGGCACTATGAAGCTCTAGAGAAAGTGGATTGAAGATTATTTGGTTTCTCAACACCTTTCACCTTTGATTTTTCAGTGAATTATGGGTGAGTAGCTTTGTCCCTATTGATGCCCTAGTTGGGATTCTTAGATTAAGGTTGATTTATTACGTCAAAGGCTTGTCTTTATTTGAGCTTCATGAGCTCATTTTGTTTGTGAATGGTTCAAAAGCACCGAGAGGACTTGCAATATTTTTAAACAAATCTCAGCCGTTTATCATTTTTCGTCATTTTTTTACTCTTTTTTACTACTTTCCCCGCCACTATTGGTTTCCACTCCTTCAAACTCTTCCTCATTGGTATTGACCTTTCACTCTAATTTGGTGAGTTGTAGCCTGAAAATAAGGTTTCGTCAAGGGTTTTAGAGCATGTTTATTAAAATAAAAATTACGACCAAGATCCTAATAATGAGGACATTTAGGTTTTAACATTATGGTATCCTTTACCCTACGTAGTTAAGTATATATTAGCATAATTAATATATAATGCAAATTTTATATAATAAAATAATAATTATACTATTTATTATTATTATATATTATATACTTTAATAAAACTATTAAATATATATATTAAATTATTATAATTACTAATTAGTAATTATTATATTCTTATATAATACAAAATATAATTAATATATTATATATTTTATATAATATAGATTAAATTATATATAATATAATTATATTTAATAGTATATATAGGTTATATTATTATTTTTATATATTATGTTCTATAATAAAAATTATTAAATATAAATATGAAAGTATTATAACTAATAATTAATATATTTCTATATAGATCAAATTAAATTAATTTATAAAAAATCTAATAGTTTAATTGATCTTTGGAGAGATTAGGAAAAAGAAAGAGAGATAGAGGAGACAATTCTATATAGAATGACGTATATATACTAACACATAGAAATCTTGGTGTTCATGTATCATGTGATCTTGTGATTGTTTCATGCTTTCATTCATTGTTGAAAATAGATATGTTTTATTAATTGGATTAATTATGATCAAATGATTTAAAGGATTATTGATTCAACCCACCTCTTGGTAATCTAGGTGTTCAAGATTGAGATAGAGAGAAAGAGAGTAGAAAGGGAAGGGGAGAGTGAGAGAGATGAT
>VDFB02222437.1:0-12519 GCA_007258455.2 Sequoia sempervirens | reverse complement strand
TCTCCACCTATACATCCCTCTGTAGTGTAGAAAAATGTAACCCTTTACATTTTCTCACTTAGTTGGGCCCTCCTATTTAAATTAGACTTAATAATGCCTTAATTTAGTGTTGTTAAATGTACCTATTTACATTTACACACTTATTTGGGCCCTCTTAATTAAATTAAGCTTAATTAGACCTTAATTATCCCTTTAATTCATTTACAAGCCTATTAAATTACATTTTTCGAAGGGGAAACTTGACAATAATCAATGCATAAACGTAACACTTTACATTGAGCAATGTGTGTTCCAAGTATAGGAACCTAGGACCCATTCGGCCATGGGCGAATGGGTCCTCCCTAAACCTTATGACCTAAATTTAAATGATGTTTTTAGAGGTATTTTAATGTAGATTCAAATCCATAATTCAATGTTGGCTTGTGATATTTTAATTTCAAGAAATTAAGGATACATACCTATAAATACAAGGTTATTTCACTAAGTTTCACCTAGCAATTTTATGAGATTTGAAGAGAATTTTTCTAGATTTTCAAGTATTCTTGATTACAAGAGCTAAGCTTATGATCAAGAGCATTCAAGAGAAGATATATCAGAGTTTAATTGCATAAATTAATATCTATTCATCATGTCAAAGTCTTCTTGCATCATGCATGTTTTTGGAGCTAACATTATGATGTAGGTTTCAAGATCTATTCAAGCATTCAAAGCATCATTTCAAATTTCAAGATCCACATCCACCAGCCATCCCATGTTGTAGCTCTCCCCTAATATCTCCATTATTGTTGCTCTACAAAGGGATTATTGAGTGGTAACATAGCTTTGTCCATTCTTCATTCCTCTTTCATGCATTATTTTAATTCATGCTAGTTTGAAATGGGGTTTTTAGTGAAAACCCCCATTCACCCAAAAATAAACATTTTTATCTCTTGTGTGTGATTGTATATTTTGGTTGAGGAAAGGTTGAAGACCTTTTGAAAAGAAAGATTTACAAAGTTGTCAAAATTGTCAAGTCACATAATCTAACCTATGACAAATTTCTGACTTTTACAACATTGAAACCTAGACAAATTAGAAGCTTCAGATCTGCATTGAGGCTTCCAAAAGATTGTTGAAATCCCTGTACTTGGACCCATTCGCCCATGGGTGAATGAGTCTCAAATCAGCTTTCAGAAAGCACTTTTGGTGATAGGTACACAAGTTTCTTCCCTTCTCAAACCTGCATTCTATTTTTTGGTTTTGCAAATATTGACCTTAATCTTCAAGTTTCAAGTGTTAGATTGCATTTTGAATTGATTTTCTATTTTAATTTTTCCCAAAGTGTCATTTGACCTTGACTCTCGCCCTTTAGTCATCATAAGGAAATTTGAAGATTCTCACTGGGTTGATTCACCTAAGGGTTGTTAGTCAATTAATTGTGAGGATCTCATTTCCTAATGAAATATTGAGAAATAGGTTCAATTCCATATATAGAAGAAAACCCCCTATTTTCTTATGTTTCACCCTCTAACAAAATTACTCCTTAAAGATGACTCTTCTCACAAAAACTACTTTTTCATAACCACTTTATCACTAGAAGGTAGTGGAGCACCAAGAGGGGAAAATATAGAACTACATTCATTTTCATAGAAATAACCTTTGCATACTCCCCAATCAAGAACTAGAACATAGGTGCCATCATCAAGGATAATTAATTTTTATAAATAAAAAAACCATAGGTATTAAAGCCTAGATTAGTAATTGTGTTCTTAATATAAATTGTCTCCATAGTAATAGTGATCACGTAAGTGAAATTTCATGAATAGGTAATCAAAGTAAATATTGCTATATACCCAATTGTACCCCACAATACATGGTAAATAAGCTTATGATGGTATACTATTAGGCTAAAACTAGAGGTTGAAGTTGGGATCTAATTCCAAACATGAATATGGAGGCTATTTCATGCAACACATCTCTAATAATATTCCATAGCTAGTGCCTAACACCCTCACAAAAATCCACAAAATTCCCTCTTTTATCTCTCGTTACTATCATCCTAAAAATGTGATAAAGAGGATATGGTGAGGGGAACCATGCCTATACCATTATCTTTTCTCCTCTCTTTGTATATATCATGTTCCCTCTACAATTATATTTTTTCTTCCTTTAATATCATGCTTTCTAGATTTATCATCACCCTTTATATACCTCGTCTAAACCACTTTATTTTTCCCACTCATATGAGGGATGTGACATCCTCCATCCCTGGGAATAAATAAGGTTGGCTTAAAATGGGATTTCATTTTCCAAAATCTAACTTCTAACCATTTATTGTTCTACTCTTCCAATATTTTTCTCTCATAGGGACTTAATTTATTACTCGTATCAAAATCTTTAGTGACTAATTAAGTTTTTTATTTTTATCTCATTATCATTATCTCTCAAATGGTCAATTTTCCCCTAATTCATTCAATTTAGAACAAATTCATAATATCAATTGGGTGGATATTTAAGAATATACCCCTAAATATGTATTTCCATGTGAATTAATTTACTATTTTTTAATTTGAACATTGTTTTTTTTATTTCAATAGGTATGCATTTACTTGTTAATATTTTTAAGGTACTAAAATACTATTCATCAAAGACTATTATTCATATTCAGGTACCCTTATGTACATTCTATTTTTCTTCACTAGGTTCCACTTAGGTCTTATTTCCTAGTGTGGCATCCCTTTTTTATTCATTTAGAATGCATCTCCTTTCATATATTTAATTGTATGCCTCATCTTATTATGCTTTGTTAATTACTTTTGAATTTTCTTTATATATTAGAACCTTATAATTGATATCCCATTTTGACATATGGCTACATCCAAAAGTATCATGGTAACATCAAATATTCTCTAAATGAGTGTTCCATCAATTCTAGGCCTTTCAAACATATCAATGTTTAAAACCATGTATCCTCGAGCTTTCTACATTTAATGTTCATATAAATCCATGCTTATACCATGAGAAGGATTCTAGATACTCTTAAATATATAATAAAATTTATCACATGAAAAGATATAAAATCAAATCCAACAATTGGGTTGTTGGAATTAGTAATCATCAAATACCATAACTTTCTATTGCTCTAAATTTCCTTTATGATTTATATATCGAAATTCCCTTTCACAGCCATTAATTATTCTTGGTTAGGACTAGCCAACAATTCTCATGAGCTTAAAATTTATTTTTTAAGAAATTTAAGGAAACTTCATTCATACTAAGTAACCAAATTATTATTGTGGGTTAGAAGTTCTAGGAAATCTACTTTATCTAGATCATAGTGAGTTTTTAAGGTGTAATTTTGAACCATGATTTGATACCAATGTAATAAACACTCCTTGGTTACTATAATTTTTTCTTAATCCACCAAAACTACTTAGTCAACCAACCATATTACATCTAGTTTATAAGTTTTAGCTTCATAAATTTTCCATCTATGGTCATGGTGACAACTCTATACCATAAATCATAAACTCACAATAGAATGTGGTTAGAACCAAATTATACTGTCATCCCTAGACCTAAATATCCATTTTGGGAATCAAAGGATTCATAGTTTTTACTCTAGTAATACAAACATTACACCCTCACATATAGGATGAAATCTCTAAACCTCACTTTTAAACCACAACTATTTATTAAGCTTATGATTTAAATTTAATCCAATTATGATAGAATAATAACCAATACATTTTAATCGAATGTTGGGTCAATGCCAATATTAATGTATGAACACACATCAAATCATATAAGGACCACATCATTCCAACATCACATATTCTCATAGTGACTAACTCAATCATACATAATTTATAGATAACATAGATAACTCCAACTTTTTTTGCACATAAATATATTATTAGCTCTTATATACCTCAAAAGTGCACATGGGAGTTATCTTGAATGCATATGTCATCTATACACAAGGTGACTAGCTCATACCCATGAAACAAAGAAAAATAGAACCCTAGGTATAATGTGTAAACCTAGGATTCCAATTTTATGTATGTGTTTGTTTAGGGTCTTTTCCTAATGTTTCATTAACATAGAGATCAACAAGGTGTTTAGATTGAATTTCAACCATGAAGGTGATCCAATTATACTTGGATATGCATCTTTTAGAGCCTTGGAATGAATTTTAATTGATTTTCGTTGATTAACATAATTATACTATGTTCCCTAATATGAAAAATGTAAAATACTGACAATTAACAAACTAAAATGAGAGATTTGCAAGTAGATCTAGGAAGGAAGAATGATGTGTACCTATCCTAAAAATTTTGGTGTTGGTTAGAGATATGAAGAAAAAATTCTCCTAAGGGCATGAGTCCTTGTAGGGGTGTCCATCTCTACTTTTGCAATCCTCTAGTAGCATATATGAGATTGTTGTTTCCACTTCGAGACTTGTCAGATCATTACCAAATAATTTTATGTGATTTTTCATGAATTTCCAAGGTGTAGGGCTTTTAATGGAAACAATGGATAAATGATATTCAAGCTGTGAATGTTCACAGGCTCTAAAATCTACACATTCAACAAGAAGAAATGTTGTGCCATTTGGGGGCTTACCTTAGTCAAACTCTGTCATTTAGTGTTTTTTCACTTCACAATGTGGTGCAGGAGCACCTTGGGATCCCCATGTCTCTTGGAGATATTGCTTGTTTTCCTTGTTTGTTGTCAAGAATTTTGAGATGTAATAAGGTTCCAAGAACCATCTTTCATGTCTTGTAACAAGTTTTAGATTTGGAGTCAAGTCTTGTTGTAAGAACAAGGTCTCCTTCCAACCATGTAAGCTTGGTTCATCTAGGAAAACTAAAGAATTAAAATGCCTTGATGTATCCAAGCCCTTCAGGGGATTTTCCTTGACATTTGAAGTTTTTGTGGTGTCTTTTATACATTTGAATACACGTTTGAAGCCTCATTTCAATCGGGCTTTTGAGAAGTAGTAGCCAATTTCCTTAACTAGGCAATTATGAGTCTAAAGTGAAGTTTGATTAGTTCCAACATCCAAATAATTCAAATTTTAGTTGGAGGAAAATGGGAAGGGTTTTTTGAAGTGAAATAATCCTCTTATGGTGGAGGCATGGTTGTTGAATCATTTTCTTTGAAGTTCTAATGAAAGAAGTTATTGTTTTTTGGAATTTTTGTGTGTAATTTGCTGCTAAAATACATAGTACGACATCTGTATGATCTGTATAGGCTAAACCCTATTATGGTTGGAAAGAGGAGAGTTTCAAAATTCATTTGAAGGTAGTTTGGTGAGTTTTCATTGGGTATAAGAGAAGATATCTTCATTTTAGCAGCAGTAGGTCAAGAAACCCTCAAAACTAGGGTTTTGGCAAAAAAATGCCTCTATCTTCCACTCCCACGGTGTAAAGTTGCTAATTCTTTGTGGGATGGAAGGTATTTATGCCTATTTTCACTTTTGAAAGGTTTTGGAGAATGGCCTATTTTGTCGAGGAGTTTACAAATTGATCTAGGCCTGGCATCTTCATGTGACAGGCCTAGCTTGTAAAGCAAAAGGCTGAGTTTTGCTTGTTTTGAGAGATTTTTCTCAAGGTGGCACTTAGGAATGGTTGGAATGGTTGTAAGTAGCCTATAGGAGTTTGGAACAAGGCTTTGGGGAGAAGGAGTGAGCCTAGGTAACTAAAAACTAGTCAAGTTCAATCAATTAGGCCTCTTGAGGACAACGATAGATTGGGCCATGGTTGCTTTTCCATCCACTGTGAAGAAGTAATACTTTGAGGTCTTGTAGAGGCATGTTAGGGTTCCAAAAAACAATATTGTGCACCTTATATAGGCTTGTGAGTGAAATTCAATTAGACTATCCTACCGGGAAGTGCTACAAGCAATTGAAGGTAGAGAGGCCTAATAGTGTTAGAAATGAACTCATGGGGTTTCATAAGTGCTAAATGGTGCTTTGATTTTGGTATGTTAGAGCATGTTTCAAGGTATTATAAGCCTCTCAATATTCTAAGATTCAGAGACCCTTGGTGAGTTAAGTTTTCCTTATAGAGGGACAGTGGTTTGGTGATGTACTGATAAGAGTATTTGAGAGAAGCACTCATAAAAGAGCCTCTACCATCTGAGATTGGTGTACTTCCCTACTTACTCTGCATCAGAGTGGTATTAGAGCAAGGTCTGATTGTGGAAGAGTAAAGAAGATTTGTGTGTTGAGGTGCTTGAAGAAAACAATTCCTCCTAAAGGCGGGTCTACGGTGGTTGCAAGGGAAATGAAGTCCTTAAGAGATAGGATAGAGGCCTTAGAAAAAAGGAAGGGGAATGCTGAGGAAGAGAGTACCTTAGAAGAAGAGGTAGAGGGTGGAGATGATACCAACCCTGAAGAGAAGATCCCTCTTGAAGAGAGAAGGTTCATTGGAGCCTTGAAGACAATAAGAGTAGAAGCCACCAAGGTAAAGATAGACATCCCTATGTATTGGGGAAGATGAATGTTGAGGAACTCCTAGAATGGGTAGATTCCTTGAACAACTACTTTGAATATAAGGAGATGGCAGAAGATAAGAAGGTTAAGTTTGCAAATACCAAATTGAATGGGGTTGCCTTGACTTGGTGGAATTATCACCAAGGAGAAAGAGTGAAAGAAGGAAACAACATGATTACTTCATGGGACATAATGGTGAGAAGATTGAAGACAAAATTTCTTCCTGCAGATCATAAAGTGCAAGTGTTTAGAAAGCTACAAAACCTAAAGCAAAAGGACATGGATGTGGCACCCTACATTGAAGAGTTTCATAAACTTAGAATCCTATGTGACCATGAAGAGAGTTAGAAAAAGAATGTGGCTAGATATTTGAATGGCCTAAGATTCACAATTCAAGATGAGATGAGTCTAGTGACTCCTAAAATAGAAGAAGAGTGCTTTCAAGTGGCATGTAAGGTAGAAGAAAAGTTGAGGAGGAAACAAGAGCAACAAGGAAGGGGTAGAGGCAAAAACTCCAAAGGAAGAGGCAATTTTGGTGGTAGGAACCAATCACAAAGGAAACAAGGGGAGTCAAGTGGAAAAGAAGAACAAAGTTAAGAGTCAAGAGGAGGATTCAAAGGTAGGGGGTCTAATGGAAGAGGCAGATTTAATGGAAGAGGCTCCAATTCATTTTTTGGAAGGTGATACACATGTAACCAATTTGGGCACCCATCTTTCAAGTGTCCTAAAAAGAAAGCTTCAACCCCTCAAGGTGTAGATAGGAGGAACCAATTGGTGCAAGAGGAGGATGCACAAAGTGTAAATTCACCTTCTAGGCCTATTGATCCTAAATTTGGAGAGAGCTTGATGATGAGAAGAACGCTTCTCAAGGTGCCAAGTGCCAAGGAGCCACCACAAAGGAAGTCCTTATTTAGGACTACATGAAAATATCATGGTAAAGTATGCAAGGTAATTGTAGACTCAGGATCCACTGATAATTTAGTGTCTCTTGAAATGGTTGAAAAGTTAAAATTGAAAAGGATTCCTCACCCTACCCCATATAAGGTGTCATGGTTGAATAGGGAGCAACAGGTGCTTGTTAATGAGCAAGTTTGGGTAGATTTTCAAATTGGGGAGTATAGGGACATAATTTTGTGTGATGTCACCCCAATGGGTGCTTGTCATCTACTCTTAGGACGCCCATGGTAGTATGATAGGAAATCCCAACATGATGGGCAAAAAAATACATATACAATCAACAAAGATGGGCAAATTTTCACCATGAATCCCTTACCAGATGAGGGAGTAGATAAGAAAATTGGGTCTAGTATTATGGTGGTAGGGGAAAAGGAGTTCTTGTATACCTTGAAGGAAGAGGGAGGTCTAGGATTTTCCCTAGTTGTTAAGCCTAAGTGCATGTTTGTTTTGGCTGCAAACAAAGAAGAACCAATTCCTAGTGAAGTCCTACCCTTGTTGGAGAAGTATAAGGAGATAGTGGTGGATGAATTGCCTAGTTCCCTACCTCCAATCAGAGATATCAGTCACCATATTGACCTAATACCAGGTGCCACATTACCCAATAAAGCTGCTTACAAAATGACACCAACCCAAAATGAAGAGATAGCAAAACAAGTGCAAGAACTATTGGATAAGGGCCTAGTGAGGAAGAGTTTGAGCCCTTGTGTTGTTCCAACCGTGTTGGCCCCTAGGAAGGATGGTAAATGGAGGTTATGTATTGATTCAAGAGCCATAAATAGGATAACCATCAGATATAGGTTTCCTATGCCAAGGATGGAAGATCTTATGGATTGCCTAGGTGGGGCTTGCTATTTTTCAAAGATTGATCTAAAGAGTGGGTACCATCAAATCAGGGTTCGTGAAGGGGATGAATGGAAGACAGCCTTCAAAACTAATGAGGGTCTCTATGAATGGATGGTGATGCCTTTTGGCTTGTCCAATGCCCCTAGTACCTTCATGAGATTGATGAATGAGGTATTGAAACCCTTTATTGGAAAATTTGTTGTGGTTTACTTGGATGACATTCTTGTTTTTAGCAGGTCCAAGGAGGAACATTTGAAGCATCTTGAGATGGTCCTAAGGAGGCTACATGAAGAGAAGTTGCTGATCAACATGCAAAAGTGTGAGTTCATGAAAGAAGAATTGGTCTACCTTGGGTTTGTCATATCAAAGGGCAGTTTGAAGATGGATCCATAAAAAATTGAGGCTATTTTAAATTGGCCACCACCTAAATCAGTAGGAGATGTGAGGAGTTTCCATGGCCTTGCAAGCTTTTACAGGAAGTTCATCAAGAACTTTAGCCAAATTTGTGCACCCATCATTGATACCATCAAAGGAGAAAAGAAGAGTAAGTTCAATTGGACCAATGAAGCAAATGAAAGGTTTGAGTACTTGAAAAGAAAGGTATCACAGCAGCCTATCCTTGCCCTTCCTAATTTTAATAAAGTTTTTACCATAGAATGTGAAGCAAGAAATCAAGCAATAGGTGTTGTTTTGAGTCAAGAAGGCAGACCGGTTGCATTTTTTAGTGAAAAACTAAATGAGGCAAAGAGAAAATACTCTTCTTATGATCTTGAACTATATGCTATGGTCCAAGCCTTGAAGAAATGGAGGCACTACTTGCTGCCAAGGGAGTTTATTGTTTTTACTGATAATCATGCACTTAGTTTTTTGAATGGACAGGAAAAATTGAACCAAAGACACATGAAGTGGGTTGAATACCTACAAGCATACACTTTTTCCATAAAGCATAAGAAGGGGCAGGCTAATAAAGTTGCAGATGCACTTAGTAGAAGGGTCATGATGGTTCAAGAAATCCAATTTCAAAGTGTGGGCATTAAGGCTCTTAAAGGTATGTATTAAGAGGATGAAGATTTCAAGGTTGCTTTTGATGTTTGCAATCAATTTTCAAATGCTTTTCACAGTGACTTTGCTGATTATGTGTTGCAAGATGGGCTATTGTTTAAAGGGGCTCAATTGTGCATTCCCAAGTGTTCTATGAGGGAGAATATAATCAAGGAAAAGCATAGTGGAAGCCTAGGAGGACACTTTGGGCTTGACAAAACCTTGGAGCAAGTGAGAAGATTTTACTTTTGGCCCAAAATGCAGATGGATGTGAGAAGGTTTGTGGAATCTTGTACAATATTCCAAAGAGAAAAAGGTACTACCTCCAATGCTGGTTTTTACCAACCTTTACCAATCCCAAATAGACCCTGGGAGAGCATAAGCATGGATTTTGTCTTAGGACTGCCTAAGACACAAAGAGGAGTGGATAGTGTCTTTGTAGTAGTTGATAGATTCAACAAAATGACACATTTTATTCCTTGTAGATGCACTAGTGATGCCTCTAACATTGTAGGTCTATTTTCAAAGAGATTGTGAGAATGCATGGCATTCCTATGAGTATTGTATCTGATAGGGACTCTAAGTTCATAGGTCATTTTTTGAGGACCTTGTGGAGAAAGTTGGGGACTAATCTGCAGTATAGTTTAGCCTACCATCCTCAAACGGATGGGAAAATAGAGGTGGTTAATAGGTCACTTGGTAATCTCTTGAGATTTTTGACAAAGGAACTTGGTGTGCAATGGGATTGTGTTGCCTCAAGCAGAGTATGCATATAATGATTCTATCAATAGAAGTATAGGTAAAAGTCCCTTTGAGGTAGTGTATGGAATGAATCCTAGAGGTATCTTTGAGTTGAGAGATCTGAAAGGAATGGAGAAAATAAGTACTGAAGGTGAAGAGTTTGCTATGGCAATGAAGTCTATTCATGATCAAGTGAAGGAAAATCTCAAGAAGAGTGGAAGTCAATACAAAGAAAGGGAAGATTTGAAGAGAAGGAATGTGCAATATAAGGTGGGAGATCTGGTTTTTGCCTACTTGAAGGAGAGGTTGCCTAAAGGAAAATACACAAATCTTCACATGAAGAAAATAGGCCCATGCAAAATACTTCATAAGTTTGGAAAAAATGCATATGAAATAGCACTCCCTCCTGGAGTGGCTATTTCTCCTATCTTTAATGTGGCTGACTTGTACCCCTTTAAGGGATCTTTCGATGTAGGTACAGGTGTGGAAACTGATGAAGATTGGGTGTAGGACCTTCCACCATCTGAACCCTTGAAGCTTGAAGCCATACTAGACACCAAAGAGGTAAATAGGACAAGGAAAAAGCTCTATAATGAATATCTTATTAAGTGGTAGGGTCTTCCACCTAAAGATGCAACTTGTATGAGTGAAGAGGATATCAAAAAACATGGTACTACTCTGTAACATCTGATCTCGGGTGGTACTTGAGATCTCTTCCACCCTGGGTGCATGGTGCAAGAGCACCTTGGGATCCCCATGCCTCTTGGAGGTATTTCTTGTTTTCTTTGTTTGTTGTCAAGAAGTTTGAGATGTAATAAGGTTTCAAGAACCATATTTCATGTCTTGTAACAAGTTTTAGATTTGGAGTCAAGTTTTGTTGTAAGAACAAGGTCTCCTTCCTCACCATGTAAGCTTGGTTCATTTAGGAAAACTAAAGAATTAAAGTGCCTTGACATATCCAAGTCCTTGAGGGGAGTTTCCTTGAAATTTGAAGTGTTTGTGGTGTCTTTTATACATTTCAATACACCTTTGAAGCCTCATTTCAATCAGGCTTTTGAGAAGTAGTAGTCAATTGCCTTAACTAGGCAATTAAGAGTCTAAAGTGAAGTTTGATTAGTTCCAACGTCCAACTAATTCAAATCTCAGTTGGAGGACATTGGGAAGGGCTATTGGAAGTGAAATAAGCCTCTCATGGTTGAGGCATGATTGATGAATCATTTTCTTTGAAGTTCTAATGAAAGAAGTTGCTGTTTTCTAGAAAATTCTGTGTAAATTGCTGCTAAAACATGTAGTACGACCTCTGTATGATTTGTAAAAGATCAAACCTATTATGGTTGAAAGAGGAGAGTGTTAGATTTTTTTTAAGGTGGTTTGGTGAATTTTCATTGGGTATAAGAGAAGATATCTTCATTTTAGTAGTAGCAGGTCAAGAAACCCTCAAAACCAGGGTTTTGGCAAAAGATTACCTCTATCTTCCACTCCCATGGTGTAAAGTTGTTAATTATTTGTGGGATGGAAGGTTTTTATGTCTATTTTCAAAATTTCAAGGTTTTGGAGAACAACCTATTGCATGGAGGAGATTACAAATTGATCTAGGCCTGGCATCTTCATGTGATAGGCCTAGCTTGTAAAGTAAAAGTCCGAGTTTTGCTTGTTTTGAGAGATTTTGTTCAAGGTAGAACTTAGGAATGGTTGGAATGGTTGTAAGTATCATGTAGGATTTTGGAACAAGGCTTTGGCGAGAAGGGGTGAGCCTAGGTAACTAAAAACCAATCAAGTTCAATCAATTAGGCCTCTTGGGGACAATGATAGATTGGTCCGTGGTTGCTTTCCCATCCACTGTCAAGAAGTACGACTTATAGGTCTTGTAGAGGAATATTATAGTAGCCTAAAAACAATAGTTTTCACCTAATATAGGCTTGTGGGTGAAATTCAATTAGACTGTCCTACGGGAAGTGCTACAAGCAATTAAGGGTAGAGAGGCCTAATAGTATGAGAAATGAATTCATGGGGTTCCTAAGAAGTGCTAATCAAGTTATGGTTAGCACTGATTTTGAAATTACGTTAGAGCATGTTTTCAATTGATTTTAATCTCTGATGAGTATGAGATTCAAAGACCCTTGGTGAGTTGAGTTTTCCTTATAAAGGATAGTGATGTGGTGATGTATTGATAAGAGTATTTGAGAGAAGTACTCATAAAATAACCTCTTCCATTTGAGATTGGTGTACTTCCCTACTCACTCTACATCACAATGGAAATGTTAATGATAGGAAAGATAAATGATAGGAAGGAATGATGAATCAAAAAAGTGTTGTAAGTCACCACCCTTCAATGGCTTCCTTGAATGAATAAAGTCATGCACATCACTTCAAGGTCTTGGATTGTGCTTGCTTGATTGCTTGAATTTCTTGGAAACCTACAACAAGGGTTAACCTTCACAAACAATGATAACATAAAC
>VDFB02222436.1:0-17507 GCA_007258455.2 Sequoia sempervirens | reverse complement strand
GAGCACTCGGGGTAGCACAGATCGATAGTTGGCTGGGATCGGTGGGCCTCACTCTGGACGTGGCCGAGCAGCCAGACCAGCAGGAGAAGAGCCCCTCGGAGGGACAAGGGGAGGAGGACGGGCCAATCATTCACACCCAGCAGAGTGAGGCGGCCAGGATCGGTGAAGATACACTTGCACACCCGGAGGCTAGCATAGCAGAGGCACCAGAGACAGCCATTCATGAGCCTCAGCCGGTAGTCGGGGAACAGCCCCAGGAGGAGACAGAACATTGTATACCTTCTAATGATGAGGAGAACGAGGAGGGCGCTTCCACAGAGGGATTTGTCGTGGAAATGTCACAGCCAGACCCGTCGGACCCAGTAGGCACGGTACAGCGATATGTGGAGGAGCTCGAGCACATGGGCAGATTGATGATCCGTGTGGGACAGGTTTCCAGGGACCTGAGGATCGGCCGATCGCCTCTAGTAGGCCAGGGGGTTCACCGCATTCGGGGATTTGTGCAGATGGGCTGTGAGGCGGAGTTTGCACGGATATTTGGCGAGGGGTGGCCAACAGGAGAGACTCCTGCTATGATGAGAGCCTGGCGGGGTCGGCCACCGAGGCTAGTAGGGCGGGTTGCAGGCGTTCTGGAGAGTTTATACTACATCGAGCTTGCCTTCCGAGATGTCTTCATTCTGATGAAGCGCCAAATATTTTCCACCGAGGTAGCAGTATCACGGTGAGTGGACGCCTATAGACTCCTGCAGAGGGTCAAGGATGAGTCAGCTGCGACCATCAAGAGCATTCAGACTGACTTAGCTGAACAATCTCGGCTTGCCAGCGAGAGGGGAGCCCGATTGGACATCTTGGAGCCTCGGGTGGCAGCCTTGGAGGAGGAGGCACAGCAGAAAGAGGCAGCATGGCAACAGCGCATGAAAGCGTTGGAGGATCAGTTGGCCGCAAAAGAGGTAGAATTGGCGGCCAAGAATGCAGAAGCAGAGCAGGTAAAGAGCCAACTGATGGAGGCAGCCCGGATGGTAAAGGCGGCGAGGGAGAGGAGATCCGGTAGATCTGCAGCTCTGACAATGCACGAGGAGCCGGTACCAGAGCGCAGATTCTTCCACCACTTTTCATTATCTCATGCATCCAGTGATCTACTCCTTCCCTTTCTACTTCTCAAGCATCTTATCTTGCCGTGATGTGCATGTCGGTCTGAAGACGTACTTCTTTTTGGGGGATGATGTTAGTCGATATCTTTACTTTGTAGTCGGCCAGAGAGATTTAGGGGCCTAAGCGTATCGAAGCTTCCGGGCCTAATGGCACAAAACAACAGTTAAAGAATAATAATGTCATGTACTTTCGGGAAAACATGTTCAGATTAATGTTAATGTAATGTTGTTATGAAACGTCGTGTCGGTTGGTTATCTAACCACCGCCGAGCGTTATATGTAGTCGGTTGGGATAGTCGGGAGATTATTATGATGATGATGATGATGATTCTGAATGAGTTATGTTGTAAGCATTGTGATACTCTCTTGTACATGATATTTCCTGAGAATGAATAAAGTTTCTGGCATTTTAATATGATATCTTTCCATTTACTGTTTTATCCTATGTTCTGCATATTACAAGTTTGCCAGTAGTACGATTGTAAATCCACTCAGAGGTAAGCAACAACCATTGTTTTTGGATCTTGTTCTACATCAGTCTTCACAAGATTCCGAATTGACATCATCTCATTCCAACATGTGGGCATTTGAGCAATTTTCAAAGGCACACAAAATTTGGATTTGGATTCCTTATTCATCTAGCTTATGGCAATGGCTTTTATAATCACCAATAGATCTATTTCTTCCTAAGGGGAGAAATATTGTTTGTAGGCAGTGAATCATGTTTTGTCTCCAAGCTTTCATCATTGGCACAAAAGCTACTTCTTTATGGAGGGATTCATGTTCACATCATCTCTCCTATTGGGTGGGCATTAATTGTACTTATTAGACAAAAGTAGTCCCTGGTGGGTCATATCGAGTCCTCCTTTCCTTCTTTCACTAGTACACATTTATTTCATTTTCACTCTTTTGGAGAGCAAATTTTTCCAATGAGATTTTCACCTTTTTTCCAATTATGAGAGACTTAACTATTTGTACATGGGTACCTCATCAAGCCTTGTAGCCAAGACCCATCCATGCATCCATCCTTGCATTCATCATTAGGTTTTTAGCTTCTCCCTAAGTTGAACTTACGAGGGGGTGTTAGAGTAAAATAGGTAATCACCTAATTAATTAATTAATCATCAATTAATTAATTAGGTCCCATTTTTACTTTATTGCACTTAAGCTAAACTTAAGAATGCTTTTCTATTTTTAGGTCATGTGTTTTTTTGTCTAGTAGCATAGGATGAGGTCACTTGTCATGATCTAATTTAATCCTCACCTAGGGTTTCATATAGGCTTGCTTTTTCTCTTTCCTTTTATAAGGATAAATTATCCATCATTGTAATCATCTAAATTCATTCAATACAGAAGCTCAATCATAGAGCCCTTTTGGATCAATTCAATTCTCAAGGTTGCATAACACACTATCTTCTTTTTCTCTCTTTATGTGATAGATGTTTTGGTTGCAAGTGATTTTTGAGAGATGTAGTGTTCAACAATCAACTCCAACATTTCCAACACAACATTTACACTAAAGATAGCCTAAGGAAAGTTAGTTTTGAGTCTTAACATAGGAAATATCTAAATAAACTTTATGGTGCCAAGATGTCATATTTAATTGGCTTTGGGTCCTTTCAACTTTACCAACTATTATGGGAAATTTCCATATTTCTTGCTTGACCTTTTCCATATGAACAAGTTGCCCTAGCCTCTATTGCCTCTACAATCTCTTGCAATCCATGAATGTGCTAAGCTATCGTGCAACCTTTTGAATTGTCTCTTAATGTCATCTTCGTTTGGTTCTATGTTATGCTTCACTAGTGACTTGCTATTCCCAGTTGCAATATTTTTTAAGTGCTTGATTTATGTGTCTACAGTTGTCAAGTGACCAACCCCATCACAAAGCCCCTTTCACATCAATGAGTTCCCTCAAAAGGTAATAGTCCCACTCACTAATAGTGTGCTATTGATTATTTCTATGTCTTGTCATTTGACAGGATGTGAGGTCATGTCAATCTATTATTTGTTGAATAATGCCCATGCTATCTGCTAACCCTCTCACTTATGCTCCAAACAAATGCACATGGTTATGTCGCATTTGCTCAAAACACTTTACTATGAACCCACTAGCCCAACCATACCCCACTTTCACAAACACATGGAAATTTCCTATCACATTGCATTGTGCCTTTACATTGGTAGATGTCATTCTGAATAAAATAATCACTTGCCAATGTGCGACAATCTTATGTGTGGTCCCCACTAGTTGCTAAATCAAATTATGTCACCTTGCTATTTGTCCATGTGTCCACTCAGTTGTTGTGCCCCTTACTTAATGCTCCAACAAATTGACTAACCATTGGTGTTTGTATCCTTCTGAAATAGTTTAGAATAAGTTATTGTTTGTGGGATATGAAAAAGAATACCCCCTTAGTCTAGCAAGACTCCAAAAATGAGAGATGAGCCCTCTCTCATAAGTTGGCCCTGTTTTTATTCTATTTGATCATAGAAGCTTATGTTTTCTACTTTAAAACCTAACATATCTCAGAGGTTGTTTTGCAGGGAGCTTATTAGAATAGAATAAATGTACTAGTAGGAAAAAACTCCAACACAATCCATGCATTTCAGACCTTGGAAAGTTATATTACCAATGTACATGCATTCATGCCCTTACAGAATTGCCATTCAATATCTATACTTGCATCATATTTCAAACTTCTTGGTCTGCATATAGAATTCATACTTGCATAATCTTATACCCAATTCAAAACTCAATGTGTCAATAAGTTGCCTATTTCCCATCATTGGCTTACTAAACATTTGTATGTCAAATTGAATTTGTGATAGGTGTTCCCAGCCAAGTCACAAGTTGTAATGTAAAATCTAAAATTTCAAATTGTCAAAGGATTGTAAATTGTCCTTTTCAATTTTTATTTTTTATTAATGATTTTAATTACTAATTCATATCTTAAAACAGAAATTATTATTAATTATTAATTGATTACAAATCAATTGATAATTAATAATTGATCAAAATTAAAAATTCAATTCAAATAATGCAGCTGCCTTACTTACCTTTTTCTTTTAAAAAGGCTGAGATCTAAGTTTTGGCAGCTTATGTGAGGAAGGCAGCAGGTAAAACCAAAAATCAAAAAAGAATTGATGCTAAAGGAGAATATGCCAAGTGATGTCAGCAAAGTCAGAAAAAAAAAGATAAAAACAAATCACCACCAGCCTAGTCAGCAAGAGAGGACAAAAGTAATGCATCCACTCAGCTAGAAAGATAAAAGGTATGCACAGTTATTGTTTCAGAACTTTGTAATCTTCAAAAAATGCAGCCAAAGTCAATAATGTGCGTTTGGGTTTCTTTTGAAGCTAGGTGCACTTTTAATAAGGTTTTGTAAAAATTTCAAAGCTATGGTCAAGTCATGAAAAATGCCCCTAGCATAAGGCGTGGCTTTTAATAAACTTTGCCATACTTTTTTACAAACTATACCTAAAAGTTAAAAAGGTGCACCTGGTATAAGGAAAGGCAGGGACACCTTTTACAAAGATTTAATGTCATGTCCCACTTTTAGAATTAGAAGAATTAATTGAAGACCTGTTACCTATTCTTTATTTGCAAAAGGGAAACTTAAATATTATTATAGAACCTATGTAATATTAAGAAGTGTTTTAGCACTTAATTTAATATGTAGTTCAAAAAGAGGATGTAATTTAAAAAGCATTTTTAAATACTTGGAGGGAAAGTAAATTCAAATAGAGAGCCCAAGAGGCAACTATAGAAGAAAGACATTTGCTCAAAACAAATGATCAGATTTTTTCATTTCAATATTCCTTTCAATTTGGAGTTTGAAACATTCAAAGACAAAAACCCTTGGTGTGAGAGATGCAGAGGACAAAAACCCTCATGGTTTTCATATTGGATTTGAAGACAAAAACTGTCTAATCCATTAGAGGTGATTCCACCTGGGAATCACTATTGTGTTGATTTCTTGAAGATTGATGTAATGAACCGACCATTCAATTTAAATTTTTCAAACTTCAAGAACACCAAGCACCAAGTAATTAGGTCAGCTCAACTCATAACCAACAATTAAAGAAAGACTCAATGCCAAGAATGTGCTTTCCGACCCGAGTAGGGTAAGTAGCTACCATATGACGGAGTAACATAAAATAAATACAATGCTGAAAGACTCAACACCACGGATGTGCTTTCAAACCCAAGTAGGGCAAGTAGCGACCATCTAGCGGAGTAACAAAAGTAAATACAATGCTGAAAGAAAGCTCTACCACTTATTCAACGGGAGCGAATACAATGTAAGAAGTGCAAAGCTTTAATTCCCTTCTTGGTGGAATACCATCCAAGAACTTTAAGTGTGTAGTTCATTCACCCATCTCTGGCGGTAAACCGTCCAAAGATAATTAGGTTTGCTGCTCTAAAACTAAGTAATTGCAGAATATAAAAATGACTGAAATAGTACTACTATTAACAGCCTTACAATGCACAATCTGCAGATTACAAAGTGTTACAAACTGTTAAACCAAAGCAACAACTGATAGAATGTTGTTCCGACTTATTTGACTTCACAATATTGATAAAACAATGCTTGAACTGAACTTCTGGAAGTCTGATATAAAATCAGCAATTCTGGAAACACCAACCAGCAACACAGTAACCCACTAAAAAGCTCATAACTCACTCAAAACCCAACCAAATCACTTAAAACTAGATGCAAACGAGAGCTAGAATGCTGACAATGAAAACCTAACTGAGAAACTATTGACAAACTGTGATATTATTTTTTGGCACACTTCCCAAGACAGCCCAAAATGGTATGGCCAAGGAGAAGGGCGATTTAGAGAAGATAAAATCATACACTCAATAATAAAATCTGGAACTCACCAAAGAGGGGCGCCCTAGGATGAGGAAGCCATTTGTAAAGTACCCAGAACCAACAAAAATTCATGCAAAGACTTATGAGCAGATTTCTACTTCAGCCAAACCCTAACCAGCAAATGCAAAACTAACAAAATCTTTGAAATCTTCAACCTTGATGATCTGTCTGCTTGTCTGGATGAAAAGCAGTCTCTGAAGCCTTAGCTAGGTGCTATCTTTCAAGCACGAAACCAAGAGAAATGGCTAGGAGGTATGCATCCCTCGAAGTAACTCTGAAAGTATTTCAGCAGCATAACAATAAGGTAGACAAAAGATAACAAAATGAAGAGCAACTGCCTCCTTATATAGACCCTTTGAGAGAATCTCAAGAAACCTCTAGAAGGTGCGCCCCACTTCAAGACCTTTTTAGGTTTTTGACTTTGACTTGGCTGCTTCCTCAAAAGGGCGTACCTTTTCTTTAGTGATAAAATCACTTTAAAATAAAACATATTCTTCTCCAAAGGTTGGCGTCCAATTTCTCTTAAGCAATTATTCACTTTAGAAATATTAAAATATTTCCCCATGAGATGACCACCCTCAAAGTCCCCCTTTTTAAAATAACTTAAAGTTATACAGCTAGGCCAAGGGGTTATAACGTTATAATATAACATTATTTTAATTAAAATATCTCTCCAGAAAATGCATCAAAAGGCCAAAACAATATTACCAACTGAACTGCCAGAAGAGGAAAGCCTGCTGAGCTAATGCTGACTGGACTACTGCTAAAAATAGAATTTACTAGAAGCAGTAAGACTCAAGAAGTTGCTCAATGCAATGTATGCAACACTCCATTGCGAAGCTCAAAACTCAGAAGAGTCCAATCCAAAATCCTAAATCCTCTCAAGATGTAGTCATTATAACTTACTAAAATAGTAAGGTTCGTAGGTTGTTGCCTCGGCAGTTGCAAGTCATGTCCCAATGGATTTCAAAACCCATGGAAACCCATCCAAACATCCAACCCAACAAGCAAACCCTGAATCTTCAAGAGAACCCATCAAACAATGGGAAACCCTACCAAGCACGGACTTCAGTCAATAAAGACACCGAATAGGCTACCAATCACCTAAAAGCGAAGTGCTAAACGGGACATTACAATTGGACAAAGATTTGAAATCATTTCCAGTCACTACAATGTTGCTATAGCAGCACTATAGTGCTGCTACAGTGAAAAAAGTTAGATTTGTTGATTTTGAAGAGGTATTTTAGTAGTGCTACCACCACATCATCTTCACATTACTTCTTTTTAGAGTTTAAGGTTAGATATGCCAATTGTTGCTAATTGACAAGGGTTGTGAGCCTACTTTTACATCTATTTGTTGTCGTCATACAGCATGAGGCAGTTTGAAGACATGGGTGGGGGTTTTCAGCTATGTTCAATAGGCTTACCGCTAGACTTAGTCATTGCCAGCATTATTACCAACAGCTATGTTCTATACAGCTATATGGTAAAGTTGTACTTGTTGCTATTTAATATTCTAAAGTTTGGGGAGTTTGCTGATTTTTCTGTTGTACTGAATTTCGCTAAAAAAAATTGGTAATGTAATACTGATATAATATAGCATAAAATGTTGGTTTGATCATAATGTTTTCTGGTTGCATTAATACAACCTGTAGGGTTTATGAATCTTCTCATTTTCAGCTACCATAAATCAAATCTGAGCATCATAATTGTTCCTAATATTTACATCTACTATTCATGTTAATATCAACTAGTGATCTGCTGTCCTAATTGATCTGAGGGTCATCAACACTCTTAATCAAAAATATTTTGGATCTGTTGTTACAGGATTACACCTTTAATAAATGAGGGTTTCTAAACTAATTGTATTGTTGACCAACATTAATTTCAGTAGGGTTTGGCATCTACATTTGGCATTGTTTGTCATTTTCCACTTGTACACTTCGAGAAATTTACATATTTCCTCAAGTTGTTCAATTGGGGACTTTACATTTGACAATTAAAAATGAAAAAACTATGGCACCTATTCCAAATGAGCATGTCTTCTTGGTAATCAATAGCAGAAAATTCATTCATTGAGAAGGTGCTCATGTCTATGGTAAATATGTTCTTCATATCAGCTGTAATGTCCCCTTTTTCCAAGTGATCATCTAGCGGAGTCCACTAGCTTATTTCATTCCCATAAGCTAAGGTGGGAAAAAATTGAGAGAATAATTTAATTAATTAAATATTAATTTGTCCTAAGTCACTTTTCGGACATTTATATTTAATTCATTGGTTTTATTATTAAAGTGACATAATAAATTATTGATAAATTATTAAATAAGTCACTTTGGGAAAGGCAAAGTTATTGAAGGACAAAGTCGGGTGCTATGGTTGGAAGTTGATATCTTGTTAATTTTGGGACACCATATCTGAATATCTCTTCTAGGAATCAGACACCATAGATTAAAATATATGTCTATACCTTGTTGCTTCTATGCCAAGTGAATAATAGAGGCAGTTCATGGTGATGAGGCATTTGAGGCAGGAATATTGCTAAAATAGCCAAGGCGGAATGTTTATTTAAATTTGGCGCTTAAATTTGAGTATGTAGTGCCAATTGAAGATTCATTGAAGGACGTATGGGTAAGGTGCTATAAGGAAGTTCAATGGCATGTTTCAAGGAAAGTGCTGAAATTGTTTATTAAGCTGTGAGAACAACTTGGCGTGATTATTCTTTCACTGTTGGTCAGCCAACTCATTACTTCCAGATTGCTCTGTATGTATAGTGGTTGTATTATTGTTTGGATTGAAGGCCTCAAGGTGGGCAGGAGGATTTTAAGCTAGTTCTGTGATTGGTAGCTATTATGCCTTCTTATTATTAGCCACGGATTACTTGCAGCTGGGCGTGGAAGGTGCTAGTAGTACCTTGAATTGTGTATGGCAGCTGGAACCCATCATATAACCTAGCACATGAAGTTAAAGTTCCCAGAGATTATCTTTCGAACAAATCTACTACAACTGCACTACAATTAGTCATTGTTGCTATCCAGGTTGGGACTGTAATAACCATTTTCCTATGAATTGTAGACAGTTGCAGTGTTAAAGTTCAATGGTTAAAATTGCTATGAATAGGTGTACTACAAACTGTTTGTCTTAATGTGCCAAATCTTTACATACCATTCTGGGTATTTTATTGTATGTATTTCTGCAAACAAAATCCATAAGCAAATCAGAAAACATTCAAACAATATATCCAAAACCCCACTCTTGCATGACAAGGAAGTTGGAAAAATTTAAGTGCACGGTGGAAAGGAGTTCCTACAATGGTATCAGAATGAAATCAAAGTGTTTGACATAATACCTCTTAACTGAGTTTGGAAATAAGGTGAAAAAATTGGGTTCAAATTGTTAGGCGATCTTATAGTGACAAGCCAAATGGTACACTGAAAGAGAACAAAAAAGGAAAAAATTCCAATTAGCTGAGCCATATCCAGAAGAGATACCTTTTCAGCTGCATTAGCAACACGGCAGCCACATATAGTTACAAAAGGAATTGAATCAATGGTGGGTTCAAGTAATGAGAGTCCTTGGGATAGGACTAAGAGGAGATTTGACCAACCTACTGTGGAAAACATATTGAATGATCTAGCATGAGGACAGCAGCAAATGATACAACAATTTATGCAATAACCACAATTGATTACAGTCTTTGGGAAAATGTCACAGAATATGAATTCCTTCAAGCTAAATTAGAATACTACAGGGGAAGGTAGTAATGCAGGTAATAACATTCCAAGGGGAGCCAGTACAGGTCTAAGAATCCCCAGAAATACAACCATGTATAATCAGTATGAACAAGATTTCAAAAATTCATGGAGTTACTTTACCCTAAATAAATCACATTTTTCAGCAGTCAAACACCATGAAAGTTGGTTGGGAAAATTTGAACAAAAAATTGCATTTTAATATAAAAAAATGGATAAAAACTATGAAAAAACCCCAAAAAACACACGCTTTCATAAAGACAGCACCATTCTCAACATCACATCTGCTCTCAGCAATGAAATTTCAGGGCTGCCTACTTGGCAACTTAGTTGCTACTTTATTGAATTACATATGCTTATGACAGGAAGGGAATTCTAAAGGCCTACCTAATTCTCTGGAAGGAATCACAAAGAGATTTAAATATAATTTCTAAAGACGATAGCAAAATGACAGCAGCAACATTCAAAGATGTGAGTAGCAGGAAACAGGGTTTTGTCTTTTTTTTCCGGACCCTATTCTGATTTTGTATTCAGCATTTTACTTTACACATGCCATAACTCACTTAGAGTTTAAAATGAAACTAATCTAAGGTAAAGCAAATTATACATACATATATTCATACTGTAATGATTTAATTTATAACAAAATGTAATCATTAAAAATAATATCTCCTTATATTTTCAGTCATCAATCTGCTTTATGGAATGATGACACAATTGATTTTTGTCTCATCTATATTTTCAAAAATTTATATCACATTAGAAGGAATCACTATATTTCTATTTTAATTTTACACATGCTAAGAGCTAAAAAAAATGTTTGATCCTAATTTATCTTGTATTCAGCAGTTTAATTTTACACATGCTAAGAATCATTTTAATTTATCTTTTAATATTTCCCTTTGAATTTTATGTCCTAGACATAGCAGCAAACAGTCAAAAATCCAAGAAAACAGTCAAAAGTCCAAACTGTTCTTCTTGGTGCACCAAGAAAGCTTAGTAAAAAACAAAAATAAACAGTAAAAGATAAAAAAGTAAAGTGTAAGCATGTTTTCAAAAATAAACAGTCAAAAATCTAAACTGTTTTTCTTGGTGCACCAAGAAAGCTTAGTTAAAAACAAAAATAAACAGACAAAAATAATTGATGCTTAGTAAAGTAAAGTGTCATGCACCAAGAAAGCTCCACATGGCTGGAAATTTCCAGCACATTCATTCCCATTGAGTTCTTCTTGGTGCATGACACTGTGAAGTGGATTGATGGAGAGCAATATTGGCTTTTGCTGACTGTCATTAAGTGCTTGGAAGTTTCTCATAAGCATGTTTAAAAACTGATGAGTTTGGGTTTGTTGGGCAGTTTGAATTTTGAAATTCAGTTGCCTTATCCAAGATTGGCATGTTGCCTTCAAACTTTACCATTCTTGCCTTCAAAGTTCAATCTTTCTTGTGGCCTTTGATGGCAAAGTAGACTGAATTAAAAAGTTTATTGCAGATTTGATCATAATGCCACGTCCAAAAGACTTTGCATGGACACATTGTACTTCAGTTTCGCGTACAACGAAGGTTAAATGCAACTAGTGTAAGAATGATATCACCAGGGGCATTTATCGTTTCAAATGGCACTTGGCAAAGGAGCCAGGAAATAATAGCACTCCTTGTCTAGCATGCCCTTCAGATGTCACACACCAGGGACTAAAAGCTCTTCATGTGATTCCTGAGAACAAGGCAAAAAAGGCAAGAACCGAGGTTGAAATAGGTTATAATTCTACAAATACTAGAGGGAATCAAGGTCAAAATGATGGCGCAAGTGAGTTTTTGAGGGAATCAAGGTCAACACCTTCTTCTACAGCGCATGGCCCAAACACAAGTGGAGGAAAAATTAATGCTTTCTTTGCACCTCATACTACACCAGGATCACAAACCACTTTGGAGAGTACAGGATGGAGGAAGAATGTCCATGAACAAGCAAGGAAGGCGATTGGAAACTTTTGGTACTACTCTAGCTTGCCATTTCATGTTGCTAGATCACCATATTGGCAAGGTATGGTGGATGCTATTGCAGCTGCGGGTCCTAGGTTCAAAGCCCCATCTAACGAGACATCGAGGGTTGGTATGTTCAATGATGCAGTAAGAGATGTTACAGATGTTGTTACGGAGCATAAACTAGAGTGGGCAAAGATTGGTTGCACCATGTAATGCCCCTTTCATGAGCAATGGATCTTGGAGGTATTAGCGTATTCCTGATCCTTGTAGGCTAATGGGACTTGATAAGAGGATCGTTTGGCAGATACCCAGTTGATTGGTTGGCTTATTTCTTGGTCATATGAAGGTTTTCCTATTATCACCATGGATGTTTCTAATTTTGGAAACCTTATTTTATGTTATAATATTATATTGCACTTTAGGAGTTGGGTTATATTTTATTATAAAGTGCAATATTAAAATAATAAAATAATATTATAATATTCCTTCTAGAAGGTGACTTGAGAAAGTTCTAGTAGGAGGCCGACCTCTTGAGGAAAAAGAATAAATAGGCATTGAGGGCTCATTTCCTATCCGGCAGATTTGTTGTTGTTGATGTTGATGTTTGATGGTTGTGGAGCCTAGGGTTTCTGCAGTTGTCTTTAGCCATTGAGAACAGAAACTCTCAATTGGTGAGCAATTTTGAGGGAGTGAAATATCACTTGAATTATTGCAGCTAGGAGAAAGTTACTTCAGACTTTCTATTTGAGCTCCATTGTTAAAACTTAGTGGCCTTTGGCCAAGTTTTTGTATGATTCGATTGATGAATTGTTGATACTTTGGTGATCAAAAGTTCATCTTTGCCATATTAGTTTGATTTGCAGCATTCTTTCTCATTTCCAGATTTCGACATATTTGTTCAATATCTTTAAGTCTCAGATAAAGCCACCATTTTATTGGAAGATCAATATTCAACACTCTTTTGATATCAAGGTCTTCATTCATTTGGCATTTAGGAGGTCGAATTGCATTTAGAAGAATCAGATTTTTAATATCAGAAAATTACCAGTCAAAATCTGCATATCTTGATGCCACGATTTTGTTTGTGAAGACTCCATTGTGGTTCGATTTGGGCAAGTAAGTGAGGCGCATGACTCTTGAGACCTAGGCGACTTCTTTTGGTGTGATTGGAGGTTGATAACAGCTGGTTATTATTTTATATCTGAAAATGTCAATACGCCTTTCATGGAGACTTTATGTTCGGTCATGTATTTCAAATACAATGATAGATGCAAGTAATTGCTTTCATGTGATTATGACATTGAGGATGAATAGTTGTTCTTTTATCGTAACCGTAATGTTAACAAACCTTTTATTTTGACAAGAAGTTGAATGAGATCATGTGATTAAATTTAAATGTATATTATTAGGCCGTTGAGAACGATCTAACCGTAATCCTTGTCAGTGGATGCAGGATTGCCGACGCCACGAGAGAAAGGGAAATATCATCAGGGAGAGGACGTGGTTAATAATGGATCAATTTTATCATCAAACCTAGAGTCAGAGCAAGACAGTTGAGCCTACGTCATTGCCTTGGCCATGAGTAAATTATATAATTATTGATTAAGCAAGTTAATTTAAATGATCACCTTTATAGAGATTACAAATAACTAATAAATAATAAATAAAAAAATAAAATAAAATAATAATAGAAATAATTTAAATATTTATTATATCCTCTTGAAGATTTACGAATCAAATTCTTGGTATATTTATATACTGCCAAGAGGGATCAAATATTAAATTAATATATGAGATATAAATTATTTACCACCGATTTTTAATGGGGAAAAACAATTGTAAGATTTAGCATGGAAAAATTAAATGAATTTCTTTTGTGCCGTCGGGAGTTTGAAGGCAGAAGTCTTACCGCCATCTTTCCATCGAAATGAAACGGCTAAGATGGAAGACAAGGGGACGCGAAGAAAATTCTTTTGGGGAGTTTTCTTTCTCAAGGAATCATAGTGGCTCGCAATGGGCATATATCGTGAATCTGAGTCATTTCTGGGGGGAACTGTTAATATTTGTTGTCAATTTACGAGTAGGAACTGTGGAAGCCATGCGTGGCTGAGTCTGATAGATAAACTTCTTTTCTTTTCTCGTGAGGAGGTGATATCCAGTTCTAGAGTTGCGTCTTCACTTCTGTTGTCATTTTTATTTTATATATTTATTCCTCCATTGGAAGCATTCTATTGTTTGTATGTGAGCCGTTTTCAATTCTCACGGCTTTCTCATCTGAGACGGATTTAAATGAGGGCAATTTGGGAATTCTCTTAGTCGGTATAAGCAAGAACCGAGCTTGAAGACTGAACTTGCAGTCCCTACCGCGGAAAGTTTCCGGAACAGGCTTCATCGAATTGTGATTACTCACTCAGGCACGTAAAAAGTAAACTAGATTTTGATAACCTAGAAATCTTAAAATGAAATGTTCAGAGGAGTAACGTATGTGAGTTGAAAATTGCTTTGGTTTTTCAATTGCTTGAATGATAATGGGAATTGATCTATCAGGGTTTGAGTAAAGTGCGTAATTAAGAGAATAGCCGGATTTCAATCATTCTTGTTCTTCTTCTTGAATGGGGATTAGGCAGTTTGTCGTCTAATTGTTGCCCTGTTTTGATGCACTCATGCTTGAGTCGAAACTTTATTCCTCTTCTTTTCTGTTTATCTACAACAGTGTTGAGATTTTTATGTGCTTCTCATCTTAATCTTCAAATTCAAATATTTATTTAAGGATCAATTGGATGCTCATGTCTGAATTAGACTTTCTGACATTAGATTAATTTTGTATAAGGGTTCAGTTGAACCATTAGAGATATCTGATGTGCTCATCCTATTTGAACATCTCTATTTCTTTCCTGAAAGGAGACGTTGGTTAAATGCAATTTTCTTGCTCACCCGGGTCTTTGGATTTGATGTTTTCGTATTCGAAATACTCTTCTTAGTCTAGCCGTTTTTGGAAAGGTTAGTCAGAAGTTTTCTTTTATTAAGACTCTGTTGATCCTTTTGCCTTGCCTCAGTCGCAGCCTGCTTGAACTTTAACCCTAAATCTCTAATTTGGATATATGCCTTTCTCATACCAATCCGAGATCATCTAATCTGTGAAGTCCTTCAAGGGTGGCAGGTTCTGCTATTTTTGTTATTCTTTGGAAACTGAATCTTCTTATGAGGTGAAAAGATTATGTTTTAATTCCTCTCATAATACTTATGACTTGAGCTTAAACTCAAATTAAAGAAAAGCTTCCACCAAATCTTTGTGGTATAGACTAGGAAGATAAAATGTTGAGATCCAGAAGAACCTTCCAATCGAATTTGTCTTTCTGAATGTTGAGCTCATTGGAAGCAACATTTGTAAAAGAAGAGATTTAATGAGAAACTAAGTTGTGGTAATGTTAACCTGTTGAAACCAAAGTCTCATCTCTTTTCGTAAAATGTTAAGTAGATCGAATAGTCTTTATTGATGTGTTTTGACATTGAGGCAGGATTCTCTTATATGTCCGAAATTAAGTGTTGTACCTTGATTCTAGAAGATTTGAATTCATATACTAAACACTGAATCCTTATTGTCGGATAAGACTTCTTAATCTCTCATCTCAAAATTTGTGACTAGCAAAATATGATTACTCAGATGGAATAAGCTATTGAGTTGGGTTCCTCTCCTTCTAAAGGGACAACAACATAACCCTTAAACAAGATGTGAAACCAAACCAAGTTCTGGTAAACATTAAATCTTAGAGTTAAGACTTAACCTCAAGCTAAGAGAAGAAAGATAACCGAACTAGATATGGTAAAACTAAAACTTGATCTAAGAATTGTCATGTCGAGCAAGGGTGAGAGTGCTGACGGCACAGTAGTGCCAGAGATGTCGGTACAGTAGTGCCAGAGACATCGGCACAGGAGTGCCAGAAAAATATTAAAATCCTTGGCCAAGGTACAATGCTAGATTCAGCATCTGTCAGCCATCAAATACCAAATATACCACTGATCAGAGTGACCTTTCTAGTTGGGAGGTACCCTTAGTTAGGTTGATCAGGAGGTATAGGTCCTTGACACCAGGCTCAGAGGCATGATGATAAATTGATCCATGTTGATTACCCTCGTGAAGGGCGGGTTCTTCAGTTGAAGAAACTCGGGGGACCAGTAGGTCTTGGTTGGGCGGTAAAGCCCCTGATGATAATTCTCTTTTCCTCGATAAAGATTTCCAAGTATGATAGTATGGAGATGATGTCAAATGGATTTCTTCCTCTCTCGTAAATCCAGGTACATGCAATGGTAATTGAATTTCTTTTTCATCTATGCCATGAATGCTATTCTTTATGTTAATGAATATTGTAAGATTCTCAGATACTTAGTGAGATAGTTACTTGAATTTATTCAGCTGTTATATTGTTTCATAGCTGTAGTAATTATTCGTTATCTTCTGGAAGCAAGAAAAGTAATTATTATTCTTCTGCAATTTCCTGTGAGATGTTTATAGTTAACAGTTTCTTTTCAGCTGAAAATGAAATTAAAAGTTAGTTGATGAAGTGTATAATGTAACGACATCTGAATTGAATTCTCTCTTCCGTCTAGCTGCAAATGAAACCCTAGTTTGGCAGTTATTTAGTTATTGATCTACCATGAACAGTTGGCGGAAAAACTGTTGAACGATTCATGCGAGCTGGAACGGAAAATTAAAAAGATAATTGCATGTTTGAGTTAGTTGGATCAATTTGGAAACCCTAGTTCGAAAACAAGTTAATAAGGCCTGGAAAGTTAGCGTTGTAAGCATGAATAACCAACACTGAGTACAAGTTGTTGCGAACAGTCATGCAATACTAATGCAATGAGTGCTCTTCAATTATTGAGGGTTCTCGATGTTCTTGACAAATATGCTTGTAAAGAAAAATAAGCTAAAACTACTTCCTGTCTTTTTGTTTCAGCTGCTAGAGGCACAAGACTTTCTTGAAAGAACTTTTACGCTGCAGCTGAGTTTTCTCTGGTTTTGCAAATCAACTAAACTACAACTTATATCTATCCAATCTCCTCAGGAAAACAGAGCAAGAGGAAACGGAGCAAGGTTTGACTATCTGACGATAAGTGGGTTTAGACTCTCTCCTTGAGGGCAAGGTGGCACAACTATCATCTCAATCTAAACCAACTTATTGGGCACAACAGATTTAAGAATTCACTAAGACGATCTTATGGAACCGTGTGTGGCATAACACTCGACCGAAACAGCAAAGTCTTCACGAAACAGCCTTTATCTTTATAATCTCACGAAACCCTATGCGGCATAACCTTTGATTATATCGATAAAGATTCACAAAACAGATTTATCGCTGCAACTTCTCGAAACCCTGTGTGGCATAACGATCGATCACAATGATAAATAAACACAAAACAACCTTATCACCTCAATCTCTTTGAACCCTATGTGGCATAGCAATTGACTTCAATGATAAAGATGCTTAAACAGATTTATCTAAACTATGGAAGAATTCAACATCACAATCTTTTGGAACCCTATGTGGCATAACAATCAATTGCAATAGTGAAGACACATGAACAAATACGAAAAAGAGTAATATTGAGGGCAAGGTATGATATATTCTCTCTTCAAGCAAAGTTATTTACAAATGAGCCGTAGTTTTATTTATATACATCAAGGTGCAGGGAACTCCTAAAATCACCTTTGTGTTATCTATAGTTCCCGCGAATGCATGCAA
>VDFB02222434.1:0-16533 GCA_007258455.2 Sequoia sempervirens | reverse complement strand
AACAAAATCAATTTCAAACTAAGAAATTCAAAACAAATAGCAAACAATACTTACCTCTCATACCTCTTTGTCATTGTGGCACCATATTTGCAAAGAAAATCCAACTATTATTGATAAAATTTGTAGAAATCCTTCCTCCTATAACGCGAGCATGAAAGTGAGGGTTTTTGGCCGCGAGCAGAGCTAAGAAACAGTAAATAAAAAATGATAGTTTTCACTATTTTTTTTCTTTTAAAACAACATAATGCGAGCGTGTTATAACGCGCTCGCATTATCTCTTTCCAAAAATATTTTTGACCACAAAAGTGCAACCAACTTCATGCACCCACCCTTCCAATTGTATTCAATTTTTGTATCAAGTTTTAGATCCTAGGGATCCTCTAACCATATGCCCACCCCTCTTCCTTAAGTGGTTTTAGGGTGCATTCTTGGTTAGAGTTACTTTGATAGAGTTTGGGTTTGGCACTAACGCTAATCAAGTTGGCCAAGTGTTGGTTATTGTGTAGCCACCATTGATGGAAGCCTTAAAAATTGAAGGTCACAAAATTGAGCACCTGAAACTGCAACCCTTAAATGGGATTGTGGTGATGATGACGATGATGACAATGATGATGATTCAGTGCCTATGTGTACACACAGGCAGAAGGTTGTCTACTTATGCAGAATCACTAGGGATTCCATTTTCGTTTGAGGGAACAACTTTGGAAAATATGAAGATGAACGAGGATAAAATTGTGGTTGTGAATTATATGTGGGAATTGCCACATATGTGTCAGAGAAGTAGAAAAATATTATTGTATTTCATTCATGGTACCCTCCAACTTAATCCAGTTATCCTGACCATTGGAACAAGACCTCCTAATGAGCCCCATGAAAAGCTTAACTTGTTGGAGAGTTTTGGTGAATGTCTGAGAAATCTCTATGCAGTTTTCAACTATTTCGAATCAGGATTTCCAGAGCAATATGAGCTTGCTTGAGCAAAGATGGATCATTTGTTTTTGGCTCCACTAATTTGCATACCCTTAAATTATTCTCCTTGTAAGGATCAGAAATTAGGCCCACTAGTTCTTGATATCCCCCCAATTGTGGCTTCACTCCAGGTGAAATAAGCAAGAAAAACAACTTGTATGCAAATGAGATGCTCCCAATACATTACAGAGTCAAATGTGTGGGTATTCACCAGCTACTTCTCTGATGGCATTCCATTATTTTATCTCGTGTCTCTGTTTGGAAACCCATTGACTACAACAACTACAATTTTCAAGTTATTTATTTGTCACCATAAACTTCCTACGAATCTAGAATTATATAAAAGATTTTCTAATGTACAAAAGTATATTTGAAGGTCTCAACATAGTTAATTTAGTTAGGATAGAATTTTGGTTACCTTTTTCAAATTAAAAAAAATATTAGTAGACTTCAATAAAATTTTCAATTTCGTTAGTAAATCCAAAATTTATATGCTTTGTTTATATATAAAATAGCTATTAATAGTAATTAATTGTCAATGTATATAGAATATAAAATGTACTGAATTTGTAATTGCATGTTTCATTGATCTTTTAATACAATTGTACTATCAACTATTATTGGTTATGGTTAATGATGTTCCTTCGAAATATTTAAAAAATAAAATTAATAATAAAAAAGTTTTGTTATGTTGTAGTTATATAGAGTTGTTAATTTCAGTAGTTTCTTTTAATCATTCAAGGTCTTATAGTTATATCATCTTATAGTTGACTTAATTGTAAACATCTTCACTTCAAATAATTATTATTTTAATTTAATGTTAGGAAGATAAAAATAAATAGTGTTGGTTGATTTTTTCATGTCTTCTTGAAATATATGGGCTAACAAATTAATTTTAGATAAAAATCCTAATAATATGGAGTTGAGTTTGATAAATGGATTGATTGAGTTACGTGAAGTTATAATTAAACATTTGTTGAATGAAAATAAGAGTTAGGGTTTATGTATCTTGTGATGTGGACTTTTTAATTAGTATACAAGATCTAAGATTGCATTATGGATCTAGGACCAAAGATAATTGAATCATATGAATCTAAGTACATGGGATAGAATTATAGAACCAATCTTATCCTTCTAGTAATGTGATTATTTTTTATTCATGTAAAATTATTGAGAGAAAAAATCAATCTCTCATACTTGTATAAGTTTTTTCCTAGTGGTATCTAATGCAAGAAAAATAAGGATGGTGCTAAAGAGTACTATATAATAATTATACAAAGTTTTTAATTTCATTAATATTTTAATAATTCAAGATCTTATGGTTATATCATCTTTATATAGTTGATTTAACTCTAAACATCTTCTCTTTAAACATTTATTATTTTATTTTTATTTTAGAAAGATAAAATAAATAGTGTTGGTCATATCTTTCATGCATTTGAGATATTTAGGTTAACAAATTAATTTTAAACAAAAGGAAAATAATATAGAGATAATTTTGATAAATGGATTGATGGACAATTTAAGTGAAGTTACAATTAAACATTTATTGGATTAAAATGAGAGTTAGTCTATCTTGTGATGTGGACTTTATAATTGGTATACAAGATTTAACATTAAAATATGGATCTAGGACCAAAGACAATTGAATCCTATTAATCTAATTACATGGGGTAAAAGTATATAGCAGAAATCTTGTCCTTCTGGGATGTGATCATTTTTATTCATGTAAAATTATCAGGAATAAAATCTAATCTCTCATAATTTTAAAAGTGTTTTCCTATTTGTATCTAATGCATGGAAAATAAGGATGATGCTAAACAGTGCTATAGGACATGCTATGTAAGCTTTAAAGTTTAGGAATTCTCTACACCTTAGTCAAGCCCTAATACTATGTTAACATTGATAAGAAACAAATGATAATAGAGTTAGATGATAATGTAGTTAAAGATAATGTAGTTAAAGATAATTCAATAACCTAGACTTAGAAAATGTTAGCAATAGATGTGAAAGTATGTTTCTCCTAAAAATTATCTTTATGTGATGATGTGATCAAGTAATTAAAATAAACTAGAATGATGTCATTAAATACACAATCCAAGAACACAACTCAAGGTATTTTAGGAACCAGGGACACTTAAGAACATAAACATGTGTATAAATTAGTTAATTCTAGAAGGTGCCCCTTAAGAACATAATCATATATGTCAAGTGGTGTAAAATTTAAAAGGTTTATTTTTCTACTATTATGATATGCCAATAAATTAGGGTATGTGACATCTAATCATACTTTTAAATGGAATAATGAACTTCATAAAATATAACAATATAAAATGAAAATCAACATAATATGGATGAAAATTGGTTGTACTTGTAGGATCTTGGTCTCCATCCTATTTTTTTATTGTTCGGCTAGACCTTTGTACCTAGCTGAAAGTTAAGGTCTTGAATTACATTGATTCCTCTGTTGATCTGCCTAGATGAAATATTGACCCTAACTGGTTCAAACCCCCTTCAATTGGTTGTTGAAAAACTTCTTAGAATAGTCAGGAATCACAAATTCTTCCCCTTCGACTCGTCAGACTCGTTGGTCTGGACGGCTTCTAAAGATGGCATGTATTTTGTTAAGACTAGCTACAATCTCCTTTCTACTTCTTGGAACCCTATGTTTGATTGGATGTGACTATGGAGAGGAAATTCCTACCTAATTTAGTCAAAAAAAATTGGTGGACTGTTTGTTACAAAAGGATCCTTACTCTAGATAATTTGCAAAAAAAGGCATACAGCTTGGGAATCGATGTTTTTTGTGTGAGAACGAAGCTAATTCCATCTCTCACTTGATTTTCCATTGTTCTAATTCTTGGAAGGTTAGGCAAAAAATCCAATCTCTCTTCAAAGTTTGATGGCTCTAGCAAAAGGATGTTCATGAGATTCTAGACAGTTGGTCTCCCCCCCATGTCTCACCCTATGCTTGTTGAGCTTTGGTGGAAATATTTGTTCTTCATGGGGTGGGAACTTTGGAAGGAGCACAATCACAAAGTATTCAAAATCAAAAGGTCCTCATAGTTGGTGGTGGCCAACAAGATTATCAGTCAAGTTATTGAATTGATTTTTGTTATCCCTTGCAAGCCCAAAAAAAATCGTAGTTCTCTAGAGGTCTCTATTGCATTTGCTTGGAATCTTTCAAAGGCCCTTAATTCCCTCGGTTCTCTTATCATGTTGTACAAGTGAAGTATTCCTTGTTCCCCATGAGCCTGGTTGGTTGAAGCTCAACTTTGATGGATCAGCCAAACCTACCCCAGGTCAGGCAACTGGGGTGGGGTCATCCGTGACCATAGGGGGAAATTAATTTTGGCCTATGCAGTCAACTTGGGGGTTCAATCTTCTAGTTTTCTTGAGGTGGTGGTGGCCTTCCATGGCATACAAATTGCCACACAAGTTGGGATCTCAAATTTGGTTATAGAAGGGGATTCTACAAACATGACTCTCATGCTAACAAGAAAACCTTTCCCTGCTAGACCCTCTAGGACCTCGTGGCCTCAACTAACAAATTTCATGATTTCCCTTGGGAACTACAGTGTTAATCACATGTATAGGATCGACAATAAATTTATTTTGATGCATTATCAAATCTTGGAGCTTTTACTCCAAATTTAGTAATATGGGATAATATCTACCATATCCTAAGTTAGGTGCTTGAATTAATTCAACATGATGCTAAAGTACTATCCAAATGAGATCAAGTTGGATACAATGTTAGCTCTCTTATTGATAGTTGTCACACTCCTCGATTATGGAAACTTAAGCTTGTTAATCAATCTTTTCATATTTACATTTACTTGTGGCTCTGGTTTTTGTACAGCCATTTCTATAGTTAGTGTTACCTTGCTCTAGAATTCATGATTTTGGCGATGGGGGGTTATTTGGTTCAAGATGAACCTACCAGTTGCAATAGATGGAAGCAAGACAAGGAGGTTTGGGCCATTCCGGAATGGAGAAAGCTAGCTTCATTTGTGGAGGGGATGCAAGGGCATGACCCCAAGATTTCCTTGGAGTTCGCTAATTCTTGGGTGAATAATTTATTGTTATTGTTAAAGGGGTATCCTTCATGGTGACTCCTTAGCCAATTGCAGAGGTGATGGGGCTCACTCTGGAAGGTATTTACATTCCTCATAAGTCAAAATCCATTACCAGGAAGACATGAAATATTTTTTGAAAGAGGGAAAGAGGGTGAATAGATAATGGAATGGCTTTAACTGTGCAGACCTACCTAGCATTTGGAGCAAAATTGTTGAAGTCCTCATGAGGTATGTCATGCTTGAAGGGTGTTTGCATCACTTTCACGCTCATCTTCTCCCTATGCTTAATCATCTTAGGTATGATGTCAAAATTAATTTTCCATTTTGGGTTTTGTCCTCACTTGAGCAATTTGTTAGAAGTGTCCAAGCTAAATGCAATAAATTACCCATCCACTAGGGTCTTATTTATCATCTCTGCAAGTTTCATTTTTGCATTGCTTCCATACCCTACCTCTATTCAAAAGAACACTCTAACCATTCACAACCCCACCAATCCCCCTATGGACCCCAACCCCTCTATTACTCTAGATGAAACCCCTCCTGCCATTCATTGTAGCACTTGAGCCCAGGGTAAAGCCCATATGAATGAAAAAAAAACCCCTTACCCCATCAAATACACCCCTTTGTTGGAACCCACACCTATTTCTACTTCTGGTTTGGGGGAGTCTAACAACTCAAACAATGATGAGTCATGGAATCCTACCCTGGACAACTCTCCTTTGCACTTTTTTTCTCATGCTTGAATATATCCAATGCTCCCAACACTCCCCCTATTTTTAACCCTAACCCTCAAATTCTCCCAACCTATGCATCAATCTAGAGGAAACCAGAACTAAACCTAGGTTTATTTGTGCCCTGGCTAATCCCATCAATTAAAAAATTAATGGAATTGTCAAGAAAAGTAACATCCAAAAGGATATCATGAAGTGGCTCTTTGGCCAGTTGGTCATGGCTAAAGAAAGAATCCAAATTCTAGAGGGAAAATTTCTCGAGTAGCAAGTCCCATGGTCGGGGGAGGTGGAGAACAAGGAGCACTAGGACATGATTGCTTCTCTAGCCAAGTCATTTGAGAAGTGGGCAAGGTGGGAAAAGGAGTTGGAATATTTACATGTCATTATTGGTATTGAGGAAGAAAAAAATAATTTACTGACTGAGATTGATACTATCCATTAGAACCAAGAGAAAACCATGCAATGCCTCAAGGTGATCACCAATTATAGTAAAGAAACTATGAATAATAGTGCCCTCAGCATTCAGGTTTTTCAGGATGAATTAAGGAAGTGCCATGGAAAATGGGTTGTGGATGGTTCAAAGGATGGTCATATGCAGAAGAAGGGTAAAATGGTAGATACCTTAGCTTGTGATGTCACGGTGAATACTCAGTCCATTCAGCAAGGGCTTGTGACTTTTGAAAAAATGCTCATGTCTCATGAATGGGATGCGATCACCGGTCTCAAGTTGTTGGGAGACCTATAGGTGTCTTGTGGTTATGTGTTGGTCTTGGCTCTATGTGCTTTGTTAGTTGTTTTTGTTGGTCAAATTGTTTAAGCTTTAGTTTTTGTTTAATTTTTTTGGGCTTCTCACTTCTTGTGAGTTCCTCATCTGCCTCTATAGTTGTTTTGTAATGGGTGTTGGCCCTTCTAGTTTTAATCTAATCAAAACATAATATGGATAGTATAATGGGTACAACAATTTTTGGGGCGATGATTGGTCAGTCAGAGGCAAGAAAGAGGAAATGAAGGATGGAACCTTCTGAGGATGAGGACAATTTGATGGATGAGAATGCTAGAGATGGATAGGACCCATGGACCAATGATCTAGAAATGTTAGCTAAGGAATGGAACATGATAAACAATCAATAGGATTAGTTAGATTATTTTTCCTTTTTTTGAGGCCTACGTTCCTATCCTATATTAGGCTTGTGTGCCACCTTGTTTATCATTCTCTCTTATTTTTGTGATGTTTTGAATTGTTTCCTTTTGTTGTTTCTAGGATTTTTGTAGACATAACTATGGTCTAAACTCTGGGTTGGCTACTCTATTTTATCATTGTTAATCTGTGGTTGGTTCTATTGGCTTCATGGCCTATCTTTTGATGTTGTTTTGTATGATATCAGAGCTCTAACCTTGCTCTTTTAATCAAAAACATAATATAGATAGGGGAAATCATAATGACTAATGAAAAGATCATCAATGTTCACATTTAAAATTTTAAGTTTTATATTTACAACTACATAAATGATTTATATCAATTTTACACCTATGGATCTAACTCAAGGTGAAAAAAGAAAAATATATGAATCAATATCAATTTATGGGGATGAGTGGTGATGGGATCAAGATAGGATAATATCATGAGAAAAAATTATCTCGAAAATATGTCACTTGTAGGATTGTTGTTATATAACTTGGACACATTGATCAAAATGGGCCCAAAATGTAAGGGGAAATGGCATGGGTATGTAATTTTCACCATCACATTTTAACCCCAATTTGATATACATGAAAGCTACTATGAGTATTAATGTCAAAGAAAAATAAGAAATCAACATGAAAAATAAATATTTTAAAATACTCAAAGAACATAAATATGCTAAAAGGATACAAAAATTGAATATGATTCTTGTACTCTCTTTATAAAGAATTCTCCATTGAAAACCTACAAAATAAAAAAGTTTAAAAAATATGCTAGGAGTAGTATTTATCATATTAAATAGGTACTGACTACATCTTGCTTAAAACTATCTTCAAAAATAATAAAAGTAAAACAAGAAGGGTAAGATATTTCATCTAAGAAAAAATTGTAAAGATCTAAATAAGAAAAAAAAGGTGGGAGTCTAAATAAGTAGCAGATAGTAATAACACAAAATTATTTGATAAAGTTGGACCTTCAACATGGGAATGACTAGAAGCCCACCACTTCCAAACATAACTTACAAAATTAATGATAGTGGCATATATGACACCACCAATTAGTTGCATAGAAAGGATGAAAGGAATTAAAGGTGAGAAGAAAGAAGATATTACCATGATAAAGCACGTAAACATGGTGTTGGTGTAAATATGCATTTTTCCTAACTAGTTATTAGTGGGGTCCTATTTACATGTTAAGTACACTTAGGTCTTAGCTTCTTTATTTAGAAGTCTTAGTTGTCTTGATAAGATCTTATCATATCTTATTTACTTGGATTTTATTTAATTCTTGTGTCCTAGGTCATTTAATATCTGTTGAGGTAGATCTCTCATTGTACATGACTAAGACACATATCTAGATCTTGTCTAATCCTATATCACAACTTTCCTTTATAAGCAGCAAATCATATGTACACATATTCAATTTTTCAATCTTGCATCCATAATCATAGCATGATCTTCTTTCTATTTCTCTCTTGTGGAAGTCTTTTTGTCTTATAGGTGATCCTAGGGTGTTGTGAGTTTATCATTAACTCCTACATGGTAACAAAGCTTCAGTGTTGTAAAATTCTTCCCAGATCTAGTAGGGACCCATTTTGGTTTGAATATTTTGCTCGGTGTGTAATTGGGGGTTTCAAGAACCTCATCGTTGAATCTAGGGTACATTAGAGAAAGTCAAGTTTTCTTTTTGTTTCATCAAATTATTTTATATTTTGTCAAATCTACAAGGGTTTCAAGTTGGGTCAAGGTTACTAGATCCAAGAGGTAGCTGGATTTTCAGAGCACTTTGGGCCAAATTTGACCCTATCATTACATCCAAAAGGCATGAAAAGCCCAAGTTTGACTGTCAAATTTGGAGCACTTTCCCTAGGCCTTAGAGAATTTTTTTGCCTATTCGACTATATCGACAATCATACAATTGTATGGTCATACAAAATAAAATTATGCAATCAAATTGCATCAACAAGAAAATTTGATCTACAAGAAAATATAGGTTTAGAAAACAAAAATATGTTTTTTATTATAAAAATTTTCAGATTTCAAATTAAAAAAATATCACAGTACTATACCTCCAAGTCTGCAAGTATTCATATAACATGCCACTTCTTAGCACACCATGTGGCGCACGTAGAGTGGGCCCATAGGTCATAACCACACCATACCATGTTGGGTATTTCCACCAAACCCAGGAGCACCAACTGCAAATAACATCTTCACAAATATGAGAGAAGCTTGAGGCTCTTTCACCAGGAAAAATGGAAAATGTATGAGATCTAATTAAATTTACATATGGTATAGGCCTTTAAATCCATGAGAAAAGTGTCGGGTGGGAAAACTACCCACACGGGAAAAACCACCCAGGAGATTAATTACAAACTATTATGCCTAAGTTAAAACTTAGGACTAAATATGTTTACTCTAACAAGAAGCATATTCCATGCAGGAGAAAATATTCTAATGTGACAACCAGTCAACCGTCAAATTTAATTTCTTAAAATTATAATGTCAACACTGCATTAATAGTGACATCAACAACGCTAAAAAAAATTCCCCCTCTCTATTGGTAGTTTTCATTTTGCAACTCAACTTTGTAGGCTCGTAACTTAGTCATCTAACCTCCTTTTCTCTAGCAATATTTTTATTTGGGGTGGAATTGTGTGCTCTTCAAAGTGGTGCAATTGGTTTTTTATTTTGGTGCCTAGATTTTCTATAAATTATAGATTCTCATAGGTTTTGTTGAGACATTCTCATTTTAGGAACTTTTGAGGCTCTGTTGTTGCTCCTATGATAAAATTTTTGAGTGAATTTTTTTGAAAGTGCATAATTTTTCATCTACTTTCTATTAGTGTGATCTAATTGATCCTATTCCATGTGAGAATTTTACTTTAACCTTGTGGTAAAATTTGGCATCTGTAAACACTAAGATCAAGTCCACTTCACTATTTTTTGCAAGTGGCACATGTAATCGTACTAATTATAAAGTGTCATAATCATACATTTGTAATGGTGTGAATTTTCACCTCTTACAAATTCCCCATTTTCATACCCCTTACCGTAGAAAAATGTAATTTCAACAATGCAAACTTGACATCTTCCCCTTTCCCCTATCCACCCAATAGCTCGTTTGTGTGTTGGTGGAGGAATTGTTTTAGGGACATGCGCACACCATGTGGACATCCACGTGTAGCATTTCCATCTTGACAAGATTCTTTCCTTTGGAATTCACAAAGGCATTACACTCCTTCATTGGATGTGAAGAGTAACATTTGTTGCTCCCTTGACCAACTTCAAATGGCCCTTTTTCCTCCTTTCATTCAAATTTCCTATCCTTCCATTCTATTCAACTTCTTGATCGAATCCACCCTACATGCTTGCTCTCTACTTCATTCCCAATACCTTCAAGCCTTACCACACCTCCATTGTAGCTACAAGCTACTATTTTGTTGGCTCTTCCTCTTTGTTGTTGTGACAATGTTGGCTTTGGAGAGCTTGCAAGCTCACATATTCCTCCATTTTCCTTGAGAGCATGTGGTTGAGAAGGTGATATGATCCATTATCATTTGATTTTGGGTGATCCCACATAAGTGGGTTACAATTGCATTGATGAGCAAAAATTTCTTGGTTGCTCAAAAAAATTTGGGGGGGTCACTAGAAGGGGGGTTCTAGTGAACCCCTTTTAATGGGTTTTTCTTTTTTTAATGTTATTTAAAGGGGGGTTCTAGGCAACCCCTTCTAGCTTAAGGATTTTCTAGAACCCCCTTTTGCCTCCATGTGTAATTTCGTACAAAATTTTGCATTTTGAAGCTTGGATTGACAATGAAAATGGAATCAACTTGAAAAACGTAGCTAGAGTAAATTATAGTCCTCAAAACGAGCTCTCCATCAAGTATAATTTTAATATATTTTAGTTTTATTATGTAATTTTTTTAGTTTAATTAAACATAGGTTTTTCACCGAAAATCAAGCTCTTTGTTCTACAAATGTGGAAAAATAGTAGATTACCAAAAAATATCTAAAAATTATGTATGTACTTCATATTGATGTCCTTGATCCAACAAAAAAATGAATTTCAATACATACAAAAAAAAGTTATGTTTTATACGGTCTACCTATGTCTAAATTATAATTGGTTTGACTTCAAAACTTAATTAAGAAATAATATTCAATAAAACACTATGAAAACAAATGAACGTGCTAGATATCGTAGTTACAAATCTAAATTCAAAAAAATAAAAAGAATATCCTTCATAGAAAAAAAGTTGTGTTATATGGTGAAAATCACTCTTTAAAAATGGTGTTTACTATTAAAAACTAGTTTTTGAAGGAGATGAAAAAAAGAAATGAAATTTTACTCCAAAAACTTTTAAAAACATATTTAGAATCTACAGAAAAAATGTCACAAATCACTAGTTTGCATCATCTTCAAATTCCTTATGGTTTAGCAGTTATAGGTGTCTGAAAGTGAAGATTTAGTTTTAAAAAATCATTTCAATGTTAATTTTGGCCAAAAAGTGTAACCCACTATTGTGGGATCGCCATTTTGCAGCATCTTATTAGCATTGCAAGATATTGTTATTTGTGTATTGCTTGGTATTTCCATTGCTATACTCTCTTTATCATCTTTCTATATAATCATTGCTATATGGATGTCCATGGAGGTGGAAACACCAAAGCGAGGGACTAACTAAGACAGTCCTTCATAAACAACACCAAAAATTTCTCGTTCTTGTATGTGTAGGTTATTCATCAAGTAAAGTTAGTGAATACCTCAACTTGTAGGTTCAAAGGTCTACTTTTATCACCCCTCTTTCATCAATTCTATTTTAGTGTTATACTAGTATTCTACTTGTTGTACTATTGCTTATGTATCTCTCTATTTCTACCATAGAAAAAAACTCTGTTAGTCAAGTTGTCAATAGGTTTTTTGGTGTTTTAGACTATATTTTGCACATTTTATCCATATGGATTCTAGTACCTCCCTGACCATGTTGTAGTCCTCTAGTACTAAGTAGTCTGAGTCACAATCTGAACCTCAAAAATCAGCTCTCTTGACTCTCTAAAACATTTCAGTTAGCAAAGAGGTAGTAGCAACCATATTGCTCTTCCTTTTTTGACCTTAACCTTAAACCCTTCCAATCACTTAGCAAAGCTTGAGGTAGATCAAGGCAGCCTATTGCTTTGGACCCTCCCATGACTTTGGGTCTCGAAGTAGTCAGTCCCCCTCCTCTACATTTTAGTGAACCCGACATGAACTATTTTGGTTTCATTTCGTAGTGTTGAAGGAAGCTTCTCTCTTATTATAGGCATGTTGTAGGTTTGTGTGTTGGAGGGTGCATAGCCTTACAACCCAACCTCCAACCCCTAGCAACATAGTTAGAAGGATCCCTAGGCATTGTGAAGCAATATCTAGATAGGTCACCATTTGATTTATGAACCTTTGGGGTATCTCGAGGAAGTCCTTTCGAAGTATACAAACATGGCCTCTTTTAAGCATCTCCCTATTCCTCCTACATAGCCTATGAATGGATCACTTGCTATAACTTTTATATCATAGGACCTACCTATGAACTTGAATAGAGATCCTTCTTCTCTATGCATTCCTGCTCGCATCAAAGAGAACATTGTGACTAGTGTTCTCATTGATCCCATGTGTCATGTGAATGTTATAATAGAGGAGACTCTGCTGATAAATTTCTTGCATAAGGATTGGTATGATGAATCAAAGATCACAATATATATGCATGATAGACTCGTGATCCCTCTAATTGGTTCCACCACCCTCTTATTCCTAGTAGGACCCAAGACTGTAAATTCTCCTTTCGATATCATCCCAGAGTTGTACTTGTTTACAGTGAAACTAGGTGTGTGTGTGAAAGTTAAGTGCATAAACGAATTAGAACCAGTTCAAACACACCAATAGAACATTATAACAAAAACAGAAATATAAAAGGAATAGAGAAGTGCAAACTCAGTATCCTGTTTCCGTTGTCGTCCTATCGTCCTCTATCTTTAGTGTTTTTGTAGATTCCAGCCTTGTGTTCTCAGATTAGTGGCTAGGCTCAACAAACTGTCTTCCTAAAGAACGAGATTTCGCTATGATATGAATGGATGATTAAGCTATGATAATGATTTTAGCTAAGAAACTTGAAATAAACATGATGCTATGATAAATGAATACTAAATGAATTAAATGCATAAACTCTACTTAATTGCCTATTACCAATGTTTGGATTCACACAGGTATTTATAGGACTTTCTGAATGATTCTGATTGGCTGTCTCGATTGACGGTTGTGATAATTCCTGGCAGATCAAACGGCTGAAGATAGATGAAATTGAAGGAGAAGATAGAAGAACCCTAGAAACAGATTTTTCTATTTTATTATGAAAGAGGAAAAAGAAGAGAAGATAAGAAAAAAAGAAAGATTAAAAGCTGATAAATAAATGAATTTAAAAATTCAATTATTTATTTGTGGAGGACATTCAGCTTTTCTTAATTAAATAAAAATATTTAATTAAGCTTTTAAAAGCAGAAGAAAGTTTGTGATAAGAAAAGAGCTTTAATCATGTTTTATTGAAAAAAGCATAATATCTCATAATTAAATAAAATATTTAATTATGATATGAGAAGATTGCATAATTAGGTTAAAATACCTAATTTTGGATTGGAAAGAAAACATAAGATATTTTTAATTAAATAAATTTATTTAATTAAATCACTTTTATGAAATTAATTAAATGAAACATTTAATTAATTAGAAGAAGAATTAAAATAGAAGAAAGGGGAAATATTTAAACTTAATTAAATCAAAAGATTTAATTTAAATTCAAACAGTGATAATTAATTTAAATAAATAGAATGTATTCATTTAATTAATTAAGAGGACATATGAAAATAATTAAATAAAATAAATTTATTTAATTATGGAAGAGAAATAAGATGAATGAACAATATAATTAAATTAATTAAATTTAATCATATGTAGAGGACTTTAGAAAATTAATTAAATAATAAATATTTAATTAATTGCCAGGATTATATACATGACCATTTTTATGCGTATACACTAGGCATTCCATGGCTAGTTTCCATGAATGTAGTGCTTCAGTAATCCATAAGTGTTTAAATTTTTCTCATCATGGCTCTATGTACATTGTGCACGACACTAGATATAAACCTCTTGTGTTGCATGGGGGCTACTCACTAGATCACTTTTGGCCTACCTCAGTTGATTTGCTTCCTCCAAGGATAAACTTGCTTTATCACACCAATGTCAAATACAAGAATGAGGGCATAGTGTCAAAGGTGACCTACCCTGTCTCCCCTTATGCCATTTTAGTTAAAGGCTCTATGATCACACAACAAAAGGCTACCTCCTCCTTCTCTCAAAAGGGGAAGGGGAAGTTCGCTTGCGCTTAGGAGCCTTTGTCTTCTTTTGTTGTCTCATTTGATTTTGTCTCTCATCCCACTATGGCACCTTTGTCCTTTGCTCTGATGCATCACATATGGGGAGTCTAATGGTGGCCACTTGGTGGAGGGCCAAGCATCAAGTATTTGAACTTCTCATCTTACCAATAGTGTTAAGGCTCGTTATCTATGGTAAGGGGAAGGGCCCTCATGGAGTTGCCCCTATGTCTTGACCTCTGCATCCTCCTACTGCTCCTACCCCTCAGGAAATGAATGGGAAGAGGCACATTGCCAAGGTGCCTGAGTCTTCTTCTCCACCTATTGTGGTTTCCACTCCTATGCTTCCTTCTCTTGCTCCCATCCAAGAGGGTACCCTTCCACTGGAAATGGTTGTGGAGGATATTCCTATGGTAGAATAGGAGCCTCTTGTTCCTTCTCAAGCAGCGAGTTCTAGTTCCCATAGCCAATGAAACTGACTTATGCATGAGCATAAGCACCAGAGGAAGGCTCTAGTTGTTGAGCAAGCTACCTTGCAAAAGGTAGAAGAGGAGCTTGCAGCTCTAGTTTTGATATCTCATGAGCTATGCCTCCCTCTTTTCCACTTCAATTCCTATCACCTCAGTTTTTCTTTCAGCTCCTCCCATGAATGCTGGTGACCCTCACCCTAAAAGGGCGTAGGTGTTCATTTCCCCCTCACCCTAAAATTGCTTCTTTAGTCAAAAGATAGATAAATTGTCGGATCATCATGTTGATACGATAGAAATTTGAATAGAGAACTGATAACTTTGCTTTCTGCGATTGAAAAACAAAGAGTAGATGAGAAATTGATTGATTTGAATTTGATAACTTTGCTTCTCGCGATTGAAAAACAAAGAGTAAATGTTGTGATAAATTTTCTTTCTGCGATAGAAAACAAATAGTAAAATAGAGATTTAAATTTGCATCCATGATTGAAATACAAACAGAAAAGGATATGTTTTGATAAATTTGCTTTCCTGAAAAGAAAAACAAATAGTAAACGATGATAGAGTAGATTGATTAGTCATGCTGATAGATTGATGTAGCACTTGATATAGATTATTGATATGTTATGTTGGGTGTTGTGATGTTTTTGGACAAAATAGGAGGCTTTCAAAAGCCTCCGGATCAGAGAGCGGTTCCCCTTGTGCTGGAAGCAGATAGGAGAGTTGACACTAGCTGAGTTACAGGTGATTGCAGATTGTGGATTGGGGCCACTGTTGACCATGCCGCGAGGTATTCGGGCCAACAGGGGACTGTTGACGGCCTTGGCCGAGAGATGGCATTCTGAGCATAACACCTTCCACCTGCCAACGGGTGAGATGAGTGTGACACCGGAGAACGTGTATCAGATTCTGGGGATTCCGGTGGTTGGAGCCCTTGTGGTTTATGACCACAAGGAGATCGGTGGGATAGAGGCATTACAGCGGGTATGTGGTGATCCCGGTATCTATGGGTACTGGATAGACTGGGATGACTTCAGCAGGTATCCAGCTCTAGTAGCGGTATTGGCAGCATTTGTTGGAGGTTTCCTTGGACCGGACCATCAGTCCAAGGGATTTGCCGTGGGGTGGGGGAGGATGCTAGAGTGGATGATCACTCAACCACGGAGATTTGCCTGGGGGAGTTACGTCTTGGCGGATATGTATCATGACCTTCATCAGATTGTATACAAAGGATCCACCAGCCTGGCGAGTGGAGTTACATTATTGTAGATCTGGGCGTGGGAGCACATTGCTGTCACGAGACCATTGTGTACCAGGGCGAGACCAACAGGGAGGCCATACGTATATGCGTATTTTGGTGCAGTTGTCCAGCAGAGGCTGGGCAAGGTAGAGTACTGGCGACGAGTGCTAGATGATGTGGATGCAGTGATATGGATGCCCTTCACAGACTGCGAGGCATGGGCGACGGATCAGTTAGAGATGTCGTTTGTGTGCAGACCGCGATACCTGATAGGGCGGACGCCCTTTATTATTGAGAGGTTTCTGGCACTACGGGTTCTGAGACAGTTTGGTTTTACGCAGGGGATGCCCTAGGGCGTTGCTCATTATGGGCAGCGCAAGGGGGATGTAGGATGGGGGCCATGCATTCCCTACCAGGAAGCCTACACAGAGTACACGTCTTTACAGCCTGAGGTATGGGCG
>VDFB02222432.1:0-12299 GCA_007258455.2 Sequoia sempervirens | reverse complement strand
CTTTGCTAAAGGATCGATACTGGGCTAGTTGTTGATTTGCAAGTGTTGTGATTGCAACCAGTTAATTGGAAAGCTTATCACAAGCATGAGAATATTCTTCCCTTGTTTGTTTTTGTGTTGAATGGTTGGATTCTTGAATGTTTAAAACTGTCTTTTATAGTTACTTGCATATAGGGAAAAGTAATGTTTTCTTTGAAAGAAAAGGGGAATCTATTTACTCTATTTTGTGTAATGTTTGTAATTACTCCATGATAGGAGATATTGTTAGTCATAGGTACTGTTATTATACTTGATATGATTAAACATGGATAGGAGAGGTTGTTTTTCATAGGTATTATTATTATACTCAATATGATTAAACATAGATAGGAGAGATTGTTTGTCATAGGTATTGTTAATATACTAGATATGATCAAACATTGACAAGATTAAGGAACACTCATAGCTAGATATTTAATTATGCTAGATGGCTAGTAGGATATTCCTGGGATTGATATCCAGTGAAGGGAGGGAACTAGGGCTTAATGAGTTGTATTACCTTAGGTTGTGTTAAAGAGATAGGTTATACTGGGGAGTAGCTTTCCCATGGAGAGGGATTTCCTAAGCATAGATATAATGGCCTTAAGTCAAAATGAGCTTGCTATAGTGTAAGTGAATGGTAGTTCTTCACTCGAAGTACTGAGTGAGAATACTTGGCCAAAGTAGTGTGATTTCCCTAGGCTCCATTGCCAGTTCACTGTGTCCATTTAAATGCATGAGGGCTAGTTAGTGTAGGTTATAAAACCTAGTCATGTAGGGAACAACACTAAGATCAGAGTGGTATGTTGTATGGGGTTACCCAACCAATACCTTCATCAAAGGGAATGGCCATCTATCAATGATAGATGTGCAGGGGGCCGCATGAGTCTATGCTTGGTGGAAAATCGCTTGAGTGATGCTTATCCTCCTTAGTAGGTGACAAAAGACCAAGGTTTTGAATGGTGGATTCCTGAAACAACTATATGTTATGCTATGAAGCTCGAAGGAGCTATGTATGTAGTTTTTTACTTTCACGAAATATTGTACTTTGTGAAATATTGTAATGGAATGGAAATCCTTATTATATGTTATATAACATCTTTGTTCATATATTTTCAATAAAGAAAGGAATTCTTTTTATTGCAATAGCTTGTTACGTAGTTTATTTTACATGCACAGTAAAAACTTAGGAAATTTACTTTAGTGAACGTTTGGCATATTACATGTGGTATCAGAGCTACCAGGTTTAGCTCGAGAACCTATGAGTTCATCATTCTTTCTATCCAATGTTATCTAGTGTTGTGAATTCTTGTGCCAGGATGGTGCATCTTAGATTTACAACTCAAAAGTTAGTAATTGAAAATGGTTGCTACCTCAAGGCCAAGAAGGAAAAAGAAGCCATCATTAGAACAATAGAGGGAACCAACTACGACAATGCCATCTGGTTGAGTGACAACGCAACATTTAGTCACACACTTTCTCAGATCAGTGATGTGAAGAGGAATATGAAGATGGAGGATATGTACAACAATCTACCTTCCATCTCACCAAAAAAGTATGAGTCATTATCACTTTCCAAGGATATGCCCTTGGAAGGAAGTTCCAGTCTGACATTCATCTTTAGGGACCCTAGAGTTCTTCCATTAGTAGAAGTAATTTCCTCAAGTAACGAGTCTAAGGGATATGTACCTAGAGATCAGCCAGATGAGAAATGGCCACATGAACAAATGTTTGTGAAATGGATAGACTACATTATTGATGAACACCATATTGGCACTGAAACTCATAACTATGTATTGGACAATAAATCCAAAGGCTACTATCCATTTTGGGATAGGTATGAACAATTAAGGGGTGAACAAAAAGATAGAGATGAGCAACAATCTAAGTCTATAGGGTATACTCCATTAAGTTATGTGTTAGAGAGTGAATTTGATGGATACTCTCCACTCAACTATTTGAATAGTCGCTCCATGTAATCAAAGGATATTGAAATCCTTATGAAATGAATACAAATATTTGTTTATCAAAAGCGTGTGCTTAATCTTATGTGGAAATTATTTATGTGTATGAATTCCATTTCTGATGTTTTCCATAAGATAGTTGATAACGTAATTTATTCTAACATGGATAAAATATTTCAGGTAAAACCCGATCTTGTGGAGATGGTGAGGACATGAACCAATCCTAGCGGTAGCCAAGAAGTTGGGCAAGGACCAACAAGAATTGAAGCTAGGCTTGACCAAATTATAGCAAGGTTAGATAACCTTGAACAAGAAAGGGCATAAGCTTGGGTTGAGAAAGAGGTTCCTGTTAATGAGAATGAACGTGAAAACTCTTCTCATGGGCATGAAAAAACCCGCAATCATGAAAAAGAAAGATCGCCAACACCATCTGAGGAAAGAAATAAGAAGTGTATGGCTTTCAAACTTTCCAAGGATATGAAGAATATTTTTCCACCAAAGTTTGAGGGAAGCATCAATGGTCATGAAGTTGAGGCATGGCTTGTTCAAATGGAAAAGTATTTCAAAATTCAAAATTACATTGAGACCACTAAAGCCGCTTGGGGTGCATACCAACTATCTAGAGAAGCCTCTACCCGGTGGATGAACAAGAAGTTGTAACTCAATATCAGCTCATGGAAGCTGACATGGGGGGAATTTTTTAAGATTTTCTGTAAGTGATGATCGCCTCAACTATAATATGACCAAAAAATCATGGATTTCTAGAGTTTGAGACAAGGAAATATGTCGGTCAAGGAGTACTGGGAGAAGTTTACCAGAATTTTGCATTATTTGCCTATATATCATAAGGATGAACGTTTCCATATAAGGAAACTTATAATGGGACTTGACAATCAAATCAGAGGAGAAGTGGATATGCATGGTACTACAACCTTGGATCTTGTATATGAAAAAGCAATTAAGAAAGAGAAAAATCTTAGGGCTATCTCCAATTGGCAAGAAAGTAAAGACCATAAGAAGATTGTGGAAATTCCTGACAAGCCAACTCCAAAGAAGGTGGAGGTTGCACAAAATGCACCTAAGCAAGAAGAAAAAGGTAACCACAATAATGCAAAAGAGTTGAGAAGAGAGTGGAAGAGAAATGGTTCCAACTGTGAAAATACTAACAATGCTGATGGAAACACTAGTAGATTTGGAGAATCTGCTAAGAAGAAAGTACCATTTACAGGATGCTATACTTGTGGGGGAGATAATTTTGCTAGGGATTGTCCTAGTAAGCCTTTCGATAGTTCACTACCTACTCAGTGGGAAATGTTCCAACAAAGGATACATGTAGCAGTGGATGATCGCCAAGTAAAGTATCAGGCAACTCCCATTGAAACTCCATGTATTTTTTTTGGTATACCCATTTCAGTTCTTATTGATACAGGTGCAATTGAGAATTTCATTTCACCTAGAGTAGCTAAGAAATTATCTAGAAGGTTGGACACATGGCAATGTCTTGGGATGTAGAGTATGCAAACTAGACAAGAGAAAAGGTGGAACAATGTTTGTTCAAGGCTAGGTTAGAGCTACCTTGTTTCTCTATATAAGTAAACTTATATGTCGCACCCTTAGGATCCTATGATTTAATATTAGGTATGAATTGGTTGTGGAGACATAGGGATAAGGTGTTAAAATGCATAGGAAAACTGAGAGAGGGGGTGAATCAGTTGTCACTAGATTAAATAAAAAAACTTCAAACACTTATCAACTTCACAACCACACTAATCTGTTATTAAGTATGAACATGTAATGCAGATAACAGAAAGAAAAATCAACACAATGAACACTATATTTTATGTAGAAAACCCAATAAGGGAAAAACCACGGTGAGGGTTAAATCACAATATATAGTAATAGAAAAACTGAATACAAGAGGCTCACTACCAAGGGCTCACTACCTAAATACAAAGGATCATTGCCTACAGAAAGGACTCACTGTACAATAGGGAGGCTCATTGCCTATAGATACAAAAGATAACAAAAGGATCCACCACAACAATTTACACACATCTACAACCTTGATAAGAAGATTTCAGAAACCTTCAGCTCACTGCTTTAAGGAATCTAGCAAAATAAAGTACTATTGCCTCAACTCACTTTCTCATAACTCTACTATGCTCTTGTGGCTTACTTCATTATTTTGTATGATTTAATCTTTCGTAACTCCACTTACCTTTATACCATCTTCAACCTTAGAAACATTCTCCAAGGTCAGCCACATATGCTTCATTTCATAAATTCAAATTAGGTCAGCAACTCAACATTCCCGCGGTGGAAAGGAATGAGAGTGGACTAATTAAACACTTAACCAAGACCAAAAGCAATGTCTCAAATCAACCAAACACTTCCTTAATTAAATTTTTAATGCTTCATATGAAGTGTAAACACTAGGTCGACCAAACCTAATGAAAACACAAATGAACATTGAAGTACACTCTTCCCAACAAGAAGATAACACACATACAACATAGCATGCTTTATCATGCATGAGAACACATCTCAGATACCTTCAGATAAATCTACAACAAGTGTAACCACTTTCAAACACAAAAAGTCTTCCACCAGTCCATCCGGACTATGCAAACACATATAACAACTCTGAAACTTAACTTCCGGAGCACCAACCATGAACATCTCTGTCAGAACCTAGAGAACACCATTATAAGGTATATTCCAAATCTGCAAGACCTGAAACAAAATAGTGGAGGACTACGGAGGAGAAACCTTTCTCTTAGTCCACAGACAAGAAACTCTGTCAAACCAGTTCACACACCGGTGAACATAACTTTCACACTCCATCAAACCAGAAGCTACAAATCAAGAGATGACACCAACATATCTTCAACAAAAACCTTTTAGATCCACACAAGCATAGGATCAACACAAAAGAAACACGAAGCACATTCTGAACACATACATACTTTTGACTTCACTCTTTATTAATTTTCTCAAAAGCACTTGGTAACCCATCATTTCAACACATCTGCAACATCATAAGGATAGCTCCAAGTACTCACAACATCTCAACAACATCTCAACTATACATGCACAATCTGCAACATTCTGAATTGTGTTGACATTGATGACAACATTAATGAAAACACCACCAAACTTTATCATACTTGCAATATAAGGTAGATTGCCATGCAAAAATCGTTGAGTGCCTAAATGATTTTGGTAACCAAGTGAAGTTGCAAGGGATAGCTAGAGAAGTCAAGATTTGTCAAATCTTGGTAATGCAACTAGTGAGGGCTAAGAAGAAAGGGTGCAAACTTTTTGCCAATAAGATTGAAGAACTTAAAGAATATTTTGATAGCATGGATTCCCAAAGCTTCCAAGAGATGGAAGATGATGAAATAGATAACACTGGAATGGCAGACATGGAAAGGTATCCTATATTGAGAAATTTTTTGGATGTGTTTCCAGATGAGTTACCTGGATTACCACCGAAGAGGATATTTGATTTCTCTATAGATATAATTCCAGGGTCTGAACCTATTTCCAAGGTGTAGGACCCTAAATCGGCATTGGATCAAAAACAAAAACCCTTAGTATTGTTAGTAAACCAAAGCAAACAAAATATCCCCTATAAGATTCATCTAATCACAAGAATGATGCCAAAGAAACAAGCAAAACATAGAAAGGCATCATTCTAATGATCAAACTAGCATCTTATAGTGGATTGGTGTCACATGTGCTAGTGAACCTTTCCCAACCCTTGATCAAAGCTCAAGTTGTGTAAATGATGGAGATGATGGAGTGAAATGGACAAGATCAAATCTCAAATGAAAAGAGTAACCTTGCATAAAATTGTGGAGGATTTGCTTGAGGATGATGCCTCTATTTAAGGATTTTCTTGATGCTAAGTGTTGAAGAGGGACCAATGTGGGACAAAGATCAAGCCAATAAGATAAGGCCACTTGTCAAGTGATGAGTGGTCAATGGATGTGCAAGATTTGGGAAGAGTGCCCATGAGAGGGAAAATTTGAATTCAAATTGGCAATAAATGCTGATTTTGACTTTGGAAGGGGACATGTAAGAGACATGTAAGGCCTCATAAATGCTCTGTTGGGTGTACATGTCCACTTGGGGGGAGATTCAAACTTGGAGAATATTCTTCCTTTATGCCAAGTTGAAAATAAAGATTTTGATAAATCAATTAAATGCAATTTCATGTGCAAGTGGTCAAATCTAGAGAATGCAAGTGGTTAGGATGTGACATGCATTAGATTAGATTTAATCAGGATTAATTAGCTAAGATGATGATTAGGGTGTTTTGACCTTTTTGAGATAAATATTTGATTTATTTAAATCAAGAAGGATAGAAATGCATTATGATGGATGTTTGATTTATTTGATTTAAGCTGATGACTTTAGGAGATTGATAAACTTGATTTATTTTCTGAATGGATGAATATGACCTAGTTGAATGCATTATGTCAATTTGATTGTATCTACATTTTGTTCTTCTTTGAAGCAAGGTTCGTACCATTGGTTCAAAGAATAAACTTGTTGTGATCAAAATCAAAAAAATTCCCCTGATTTGATGCCCCAAATGAGTACATTTAGTATTGCCCCCTCGAGAGATCGAGTGAAAAGATCTGGATTTGAGGGTCGACCCCGAGATAAAGAGGTTCAAATGGATGGTTATGATGATGTGATGCAATAAGATGATTTCAAGATGCTTAGAATAACAAATCTTATATTATCCCAAACAACTTAAATGATGATATGATATGAGTTGGATGATGTGATATGCCATGATTATGCAATGGATGATTTATGCAGATGCTTAGACTAACAGATCTATATTATGATGATGATGCAAATGCAATGTATGTGAAATGATCGATGTTTCCTATTATGTATGATATGAATGATATGTGATATGCTGACAGTTTTCTGGATGTAGGATGGATGCATGATGGATGCATTGGTGATGATGATTAACTATTCATGCTATGATAGTTCAGAAAATGAAGAAATTAGATGATAACAAGAGGATCCAACAAGTCCATGATTGGTCGAGACTTTATTAGAGATGATGATGATAGATGATGATGATGATAAATGATGATGAGAAAAGATGATGAGAAATGATGATGATAGATGGATGATTTGCTTATCAAGGATTGGGATTTTCAAAGGGTCACTTACTTTATGTTTGATAACACGCCTAAGTACGATGCATCAAGGTATGAAGGACCAGGATGGCGTTGTGCTTAGTGTGATGGACTCGACCCCATTAAATAGATAGGAGTATTTCTTGTTCACACCGACATACCTAAAACCTTGCTAGATGTAATTTTTAGAAGTTTTAAAACACCTTGACCAAAAACACCTGAAAGGTATAACCAATCAATGCAATAGTCAACAAGCATCCAAAACATCCCTCCATACATACCTTAACAAAGCAAGTATTCGCCAAGTTATTTTGCATAAGAACGTCCAACAAGCACAACAAACAAAAGAATAATTAATTTGCCCCATTCCTATCTCTCTAAATCCTTCGCTCGGATATCATCAAGAGGTCTTTGGAATGAGCACAATAAGATAAATCAAAAGAAAAGATCAAGCATGCAAACAAGCCAATTTTCTTCATATATCCAGCCAAAGGGGTTTGTTTTGATAGGATAAGAATCCATGGTGATATCCAAAATGATGCCCATTGTCTGAACGAGCATCCCAGGGACATGCATCAGACAGGGATGACGATGGTTTGATGTTGATTGATAGGTCATTGATATGACGCTTCCATTGATATGTTTGCTAACGATCAAGATTTTGATTTTATGTTGCGTTTTGTTAAGCTTTGATTTTGATTTTAATGACAAGTTTCTTTATCGACTGCCGTAACTTGTTTCCCTGTTTGTTTCTTGCCAAAGGATGAAGATGATGATCGACGATGGATGATTGATTATCATGGGTGAAAGTTTAGATGAGGCGGATGGATCTTTCCAAAATTTGGATGTTTTGATGCCTTTGAAACGTTTTGAGGCTATTTTGGTATTTCAAGATCTTACAACGTTTTATTTTTGGATTTATTTTGAACGTTTCTTGGATTTTGATGTTTTCAAATGTTTTGGATTTTGATGTTTTTGATTTTTGGATTTTCGATGTCCTGGGCCGACCAAAGATTAGCCCTTTTAAGCCTCGTGAGATCTATGTAGTCTCTTGGATTCACCGTTTTGATGTTTTCTCGCTTTTTAGTGTTTTTAGATTTTGATGTTTTGGATGTTTTTTGATTTTTTGATTTTTTGATGTTTTTGGATTTTCGCATGATTTTGACAATTTGGATATGGATGTGTATGACAATATCAGTGCTCTATTTATGATTTTTGCTAAAAATAAAGCTAGGGTTGATTGATTGAATCAATGGATTGATGATAATGATAACATTGTTGAGGATGCACAACAATGCAAGGATTGATTGATGAGGATTGATGATGATAACATTGTCGAGGATACACGACAATGCAAGGATTTGAATGATAAGGATTGATGATGATAACATTGTTGAGGACACACAACAATGCAAGGATAGTGTTAAGCAACACAAGGATGGGGAAAGATATCCCCAAGATGATGATGGATTGATGATGATTTGATCAAGACAAATGATGATAACATTGTTGAGGATGCACAACAATTCAAGGATAGTGTTAAGCAACACAAGGATTGAGATGTCAATTGAATGGACGATGATAATATTGTTGAGGATACACAACAATGCAAGGATTTATTGATGAGGATTGATGATGATAACATTGTCGAGGATACACGACAATGCAAGGATTTGAATGATAAGGATTGATGATGATAACATTGTTGAGGACACACAACAATGCAAGGATAGTGTTAAGCAACACAAGGATATCTTGAGATGATGATTTTTTGATTAGATTTGATTGATCATGATTGATGAAGCTTGATTTTGAAACAAAAGATTTTTGGATGATGTGATGTGACGTTGACGTTGAAGTGTGCGTTAGATGCAACTGATATTGATTGTTTGGATTGATGTTTGATGAATGATGAAGCTTGATAAGGAATTTTTGTTCATCAAAATATGCCATGGGATAATGATTCGGATCACGAATGCTTTGATCAATTTGGCTTCACATCTTTTAATGTTCATATCACCATATAAGGCGAAGGATATAGATCAAGATTTATTCCTGAAGCAAGATGCAAATATCTGCCCCCAATGTCTAGCAATGTATGTAATACCCTTGATGGATGTTCGGATAAGTGTACGGATGGATGGATACAAAAAGGATGCCAATGATAATATTGTGATAAGATGAGGTGTTCAGATAAAGAAAGCTCATTGGATAATGCTTTAGATAATGTTGGATAGGATAAGATCAATGAAAATGACCCATGTCAAGATGTTTACCGTATGCAAGTGTAAAGTGTGCCCCAAAATTTCATCAATATCAAGATAACTTGGACTATGGATGAATATGGATGAAAATGGATTGGATAAATGGTTCATGGATTTATTATGGATAAGATAGATGGAATGCTCAATTTATTACGGATGGGATGAGATGCTTTCAACAGAACTGGTGCACGTAGATGCTTGATTTTACTCATGACGCCTGTTTACCAGGTTTTCATCATGGTCTTGCCCAAAGCGGTTTCACTAGAGGACGCATTTTTCCTTTACTGTTTTCAACCTTTTGATTTTTTTTGATTTTGCTTTTTTGCTTTTTGTTTTTTGAAAGATTCATACCGAACTCATTTAGTGGTGTTGATGGTAGATGCCCTTTGGGTCAAGGATGTGCCATCGATATCCCACCTCAAGGAGTCATGGCTAAGATACGCGGCACTTGAATGCAACTTTGGGACTTTTGATCCGCTTCACAAGGATACCGGAGTTGACTTTGTCTTTGTGCGCACATCGCGATAGATTGCCTTCTGAATCCTTATGATGAAGGGTTGTTGCCAATACATGGTCAATGTAAGAATTGGATATTATGCGTGGAGGCATGGATGGAGTGTGCTTAGGGATAAGAGATGGATTGCTGGATGTTTGGAACCTTTGGACTCCAAACTTAGGAAGATGAGCAATGCGATGGGTGGATACGTATGTGCGGAATTGTAGGGACCAACCGCTGATACACACTTTGTAATGTCATTGAAAAGCCTTCTTGCTTTTGTGACATCTTTGATGGATATTACTTTCCCTTTTTATTTTGGCCCCATAGTTTCCTTTGATCGATGGAGTTTGATAAGGATGACATTTTCAGATTCTTTGGTATCCATATGTATTTGGATTCATTCCCTGGACATGCTTCTTAGATTCTTTTGCTCTTGATAACATTCTCGTGATTTTGATTCAATTTTTCTTTGATGTTGGTCCCAATTTGTGGATGGGGTGATGGGTGGATGAAGATTCATGGCGTACGGTTGTAGCATTGACACTGCCTCATCATAAGGGATTCTCATGCTCCCCTATGTTGACGCTTTATATCAAAAGTTGCCCCCAGTATGGTGGAAGTAGTACCTTCATGCTTTGATTTCTCCTATTCCAAGAGCTCTTGTTCAATAAGTGTTCTCTAATAGATGACCACCATAGGTGACGTTCTTTCAATTTGCTGCTCCGCTAACTCTGGATGTTCTATCTGACTTGTTTCCTTGAGCGGATAATGATGGATATATTTATTCATGATGCCCTCAATCTGAGTTTGGGACATATTTGATCCTAATGTTGACAACTTCGTTTGATTGTAGGAGTTAAGAATCGGGCTTTGTGTGTAACAAAATCTTGTTTCTCTTAGGATGAAGATCATCTACTGCCCATCCGTGAGGAAAGCATCCTCATGGGTAGATGGAGGAGTATGTGCTACATGGATATGATCATCTTGCATGGATAAGAGAGTGTTCATTAGATTATTGTAGTATCTTGAAGATACAAATTCTCGATCTTGATTAATTTCGGAGTTGCTTTCGACATGCTTTGGATCAAGTTCTTGACATGGGGAAGCTTCAAAGGATTGATTTCTTACAAAGGACTTTTGGATGTCGACATTAGGCATGGTCAAGTTCAAAGTTCCTTCAGCATCTGTAACCATGAGGTCAAAGGGAATCAACATGTTTTGAAAATGACCATTGCTAGACCTTAGTGAAAGATTTTGATCTTGCTTTGGAATAACTTCTTGAGATATGTCCTCTAACTCATAAGGCGATGTAGAGACATTTTCAATATGATCATTGGTCAACGGATCATGCATTATGTCAATTGGATCAAATAGTCCTAACACTCCTTGAAAGAGATCACTAAAAAGTGGCTCTTGATGTATGGTGAGTTGATCATCGGATTGTGTAGATACATCCTCAATGTGCTTCTCGATGGAGAGGTTTTCATCATTGTTTTCGACAATTGCGGTGGAGAGATTGTGAATTTCTTCGACCATAGAGTCAAGTGATGTTGATATTTCTTGAATTGGCTCATTGTCGAGTATCATTGGTGGATTTTGATCACGATTGAAAAGTGACTCTTGACCTATGTTTATTTGATCTTCGGATGAGATAGAAACATTTCCAATGTGCTCTTTGATGGATGGATCTTGACCATTGCTTTCAACAATTATGGTGGGGAGATTATCAATGCTATCACCAATGATTGAATGTTTTTGTGTTTGTTCCTGTGCTTGTCGAGCAACTAGAGAGGCTTGGGTAGCTTGATAGGCTTGTTGCACTTATCGAGCTTATCGTGCTTGTTGGTTGGCTAGATATTGTTGGATGGCCTTTTGGTAGGCCTGGTGAGCTTTTAGCGCAATGTTATATTGTCTTGCCGCATTTGGTTTTGGTGGTAGTGGTGGTGGATTTGGAATCATGTTGGATGTAGTGATGAGTGATATGCTTGGAGTGATCGTGAGGGTTTGAGATGTGATGGGCATGATAGTGGTGGTTGGAATGATTGAAGGGATAGTGATGGTTGGAATGACCGAGGTGATAGGTCCTTGGGAGACCGTATTTCGATTTGGGATCAATGTTGTTGATACCATCTGTTGGTGCGATGTCGATGGTATATTTGACGTGATGGCTTGATTGACGTTAGGTGGATTGATTTGGGTGGATTGATTGGTGCTAGGTAAAGGGGGAAGCCCTAAACCAAGGAATGATGTTGGTAATGGTGGTGGAGATTTCCCTTGGCGCAATGCCTCAACTATTTTGGAAAGTTCCCAAGCACTCTGATTCGCCAAATTTGTTCTTGGTTTTGATCTTGACTCACTTGAGATAGCTGGATTTGGCTTTGTTTAA
>VDFB02222430.1:0-29461 GCA_007258455.2 Sequoia sempervirens | reverse complement strand
TCGTGAGCTTTCCTTTTTACTTTATTTGTCTATTGTTAATTACTTCTGGTATCTCTACGCTTCGCTTTGACGAGATAGAGATATTGGTATTACTGCTAGTTGTTCGTTTCAAGTTGTTAAGAATTGTGAACTTCCAACAGTGAAGCATTGTAAACATCTTCTCTAAAAAAAGAGAGAAGGATGAATGTAACACACCCCCCCCACTTCGTAAGTTTTGTGTACATTTTGTAATTACTTGTTTGTTTTACTATCGCTTCAAGTAGCAAAGAAGAAGGGCCCCTTTCCCAGAGGAGAGATTCATATCTCTTCACATAGTCAGTGGCTGAAGTCCGCTGTGTAATCTATCTAAAGCTGATTACATTCTCACCCAACACTTCTCACACGCATTCTATTAGTGGCATCTATCCCATCTCCTTTCAGTCGGTTCTGCTGTTGCTTTTACCCTTCTTAGTTTTTCCTAGCCGAGCGCCAATCTTGGGGCATTCGTTAGTAGAACTTAGGGGAGGGTTGCCATTGCACTTTCTTCATCTATCAGCTTTGCCAAACAAACGCCATTGCCATTTTGATCACTATAGTTTTGTAGGAAAGTAAATTTCGAGCTCTTGACGAATCCACCACTCCATCATCAATCGGACAGTCAAGAAACTCGAAGGGTGGATGCTTGTCTAGACGTGGAAAGAAGACGTCAAGGGAGTTAAATCGAGCTTCTATTCTGCGAATTATAGGCACATAATGAGAGACTTTTAAATTGTTTAAACTATAGCATCAAAAGTTCTATACTTGTTCTAATATCTATCATGCATTGAAAAGTAAATTCAAAAGAAATTCATCGTCTTGTTGAAAATATAATGAAGTCGGTTCTTTGCTAAATCTCTGAACTATACCAAAGGAAGCCTCTTCTTACTCGTCGTAAACCTAATTAGTATATTTGATCTTATATTCGAAATACTCTTCTTTAATTATTTATGAACCTGAATGTTAGTTCGATCTCTCATCAAATTACTTTGTGAACTATTCTAACTTTGATTAAGCCGTAGTCGTCTCTATACTCTGTTCTTTTAACTTCTGAGTTGGAATAGTGCATTTTTCTCTTTCCACTCCGAGTCCATTATATGAAGTATTCTGAGTTGGAATAGTGCATTTTTCTCTTTCCACTCCAAGTTCTAAGGCACCGTATTGTATGACCACAGTGGAATTAATGGAACTAAAAGCGCAATTGCAAAAATTACTGGATAAAGGATTGGTTCGACTTAGCGTCTCACCTTAGGGAGCACCAGTGATATTTGTCAAGAAGAAGGATGGAACACTCCACTTATGCATATATTACCGTATGCTGAATAAGCTCACCATTAGGAATAAATACCCCTTGCCCAGAATAGACGATCTTTTTGATCAAATGAAAGGGGCAGTAGTGTTTTCCAAGATAGATTTAAGGTCAGGATATCATTAGCTAAGATTGAAAGAAGAAGACATTCATAAGACGGCCTTAAGAACTAGGTATGGTCATTATGAATTTACAGTGTTTCCATTTGGACTCACCAATGCCCCAACTGCGTTTATGAACCTAATGAACAGTATTTTCCGAGATTGTTTGGACAAGTTTGTGTTGGTTTTCCTCGATGGCATTCTTATCTATTCCAAAAACGAGGATGAACATCTTCAGCATCTTTGAGTGGCCCTCCAACGATTAAGAGAACATAAGCTTAATGGAAAATTATCAAAATACACCTTCTTTCAGAAAGAGGTACAATACTTGGGGCATATAATATCATCTAAGGGAATAGCAATGGATCCCGCAAAGATAAAGGCTATAGTGGAATGGCCAGTACCAAAAAATGTACGAGGTTAGAAGTTTCATAGGATTGGCGGGGTATTACCGAAGGTTTGTAACAAATTTCTCTAGGATCGCCCACCCCATTACCTCCCTTCAAAGAAAAGGAAAGAGATTTGAATGGACTGAGAAATGTCAAGAAGCGTTTAATACATTGAAGGAGAAATTAACGACTGCACCAATTTTGGTTGTACCAGACCCTAATGGTCATTTTGTAGTTATAACGGACGTGTTTGGTGATGATTTGGGTAGAGTACTAATTCAAGATGGGAAGGTAGTGGCTTATGAATCCCGGAAGTTAAAGTAGTATGAGCAGAATTATGCACCTCATGATCTAGAATTAGCAACTATTGTGCATGCCCTGCAAATGTGGCAACATTACTTGCTAGGAAAGACTTTTGAACTCAAATCAAATCATCAAGGTTTAAAGTATATATTCACACAGCCTAATTTAAATGCTCACCAAAGGAGGTGGATGGAGTTAATTTCAGATTATGATTTTTAGGTCAGTTATATTAAGGGCCAGGAGAACAGAGTAGCCGATGCACTGAGTCGACAGAAACATATAACTTCCATGGTGTCAATCAACACAAATTTTAAGGCTCAAGTACTATAGAAATTGAATGAAGATGAATTCTACTTGCAAGTTCGTGAAGCTCTTCAGGCAAACTCTCAAGAACCTAAATATGAGCGTTTTCAGATTGAAGCGGATGGACTTTTGAGATATAAGGGCAGGATCTATGTACCAAATTCAACAGAACTAAGGAAAATGGTATGGAAAGAAGTACACACAACTGGTTATGATGCTTAGATTAAGCATTTGTCAGCTATCAAGAACCAGATATACCCCTAGTCAGAATGGTCTTTCTAGTTAGGGGTACCATATAATGAAGGATTGACCAGGGTAGTATAGGTTCTTGACACTAGGCTCAAATGGCATGATGGTATTTTTGTGATCCTATATTGATTTCCCTCATGAAGGGTCGGTTTTCTTTAGTTGAAGAAACACGGGAGACCAGTAGGTCTTTGGTTGGGCGGAAAAGCCCTTGATGATATTTCTTTTTCCCTTGAAGACAGAGTCCTATACAAGCATTTCAGCCTTCAAACTGTACTATCTTGTAACTCTTTCTCTCTCTCTTAATTTCAGTTATATTTACTTTAAAATGTTTATTTCATAGTTGTAATAAATGCTCTATTCATTTCGAGAGTAATGAAAAGTTAGTTATTAACCAACTATGGTTTTTCGTTATATAATCAATTAATTGTTTCTTTTATAGCTGAAATTGAAAACTAGAAGTTAGTTGAAGAATTTGTTTATGTAGTTATTATTCTGAATGTTTATCTTTTTCGTTCATTATTGCAAGGGAAACTCTAGTAAGATAACTAGTTAGTTACATTTCAGTTGAATCTGGTAGTTAGCTTCCTTTCTGAAACTGTAGATTAGTTTGAGTGCTACAGATCTTCAACATGGTGACAAAGTAAGCCTTATCTTCTAATAATCATAAAATATTATTCTAATACCCTCTCTTAAGGCTTACTACACTGAAACAAAACAAACTAATATAAAGCTTATCAAGCTAAAAACAACCTAAACCATGAATTTTCCATTCAAAAGCTTTACTTAGAAAACAAACCATACACCAAGTAGAACTCCATCAAGTTGCCTTGAACCCTTGTAAAGGTGTAGCCCCCAACTTGAATTCCCAAGTTCCCATATCACAACATCCCCAAACTACCAAATCACTGATTTCCTGAACCATCGGATAAACAATCCATGTTGAGCTACACTCACAAAGCTCCATCAAGTTGTCTCGTAACCCTCGTAAGGGTATGACTCCAAGATCCACAAACTCCAAAGCTAAATGGGTAATCATCCATTCTAAGCTTTATCTATACTAGATTCTTTCTTATCTTCAAAGAGTGGGCTTCTTAAATACAGGTAATTCATCATTCATCTTGGCATAGTAATCTTTCAAGGATCTCCTACAGATTGTCTACCCATCTTTAGCACATGCAAACTTTATCGAGCATCTACAATTCCAATGTCTATACTCAATGATTGCCCAAATCCAAATATCCTCCAAATAGACATGAGAAGCAAGACTTTTGTTGGCAATAACGTCCAAAATACAACCCAACATTGGATGAGGACTTATATTAGGCACAAAAGAAGATGCAAGAGTCGTGACTATAGCTACAACCACTTATAAAAGTAAATATTTCACCAAAGCTTAAGCTTCAAAGCACATATTCTCTTAACAAAACAATAGGGTAAAAACCTTAGCCATCTAACCAAAAAAACTTAGCAACAGGTTGTACCAATCAAACCCTAGTTGTCATGGATGAGAAAACCATAGTCATTGATTTGGAAACCCTAGTCATGGATTTTACTTGCCCTAGTCAAAGACTATTCAAAACCAGCTTAAAAATCTTTGAAAAATACTAAAAAATCAATGAATCTCATCAACATAAAATGGCTCAAAAGAACATGATGCATGGCCTAAGAACCCTACATATTCATGTGCCCAAGCTACGGATTTTTCAAAAAGGGCACATCCTTTTATTTATGCCCGCACATCCTCAACAATACAAAATGATGTGATTTTTTTTATAAAAACGAAAAAAATAACTTGCATGATTTTTGCTATAAAAAATTGTGATTTTTTTATGAAACCCTCTATGATTTCCTATCATAAATTTAGTGCAATTGAACTCATTAAAAACCCATGATTTTTCAATAAAAACCACCCAAAGCAACTATTTTTTAAAAATCATGATCTTACTTTGTTTGATGGCACAATTCATAGACAAAAAATAGCTCCTTGATTTTCCTCCAATAAAACGGCGCAATTTTCCCTACTTTTAGATGTGATTTTGCAAAGGAACCAGTGAAACCTTCACAAAACTTCAACTCCTTGCATTCACCACGCCACACTAATAAAAACTCTTTTTCACATAATTCCCTACTGTTATACCATTTTGTAAAAACTAATAGACCACAAAATATTATTATTTTGTTAGATATCAGGATACCAATTACAATGGCATTCATCTCCTTATAGAATTTGGAGGATGAAACTAAATAAACATGACGACTCACCCTAAAAACAAAAAATAGTAAACTCATTCAAGTCACTAAGGTGAATTTATTACAAAAGTAAGCCTTATCTCCTAATAATCATTTAATATTATTCTAATATCCTAAATCAAACTACCTACACAACTACCCATTATTTAAAACACTAACTAATTACTAGGAATAAGCACTAATACTAACACATAACTTAATTTTTAACTATTACATGAAGTTTTAATGCAAAGGAACACAATAGAAACACACGAATGCTTTTGGATCACACCATCCACAAAAGCCAACAAGCTCCTCATGACCCAAAAGGGGTATGATATGGAATATCTACAAATCTAGTCAACCAACCAAACCTCTCCAAACTTGTTGCCATAGAGATTGTAATCGTGGACAATTCGAGCTCCATGAGCCAACCACACTTCAAAAAAAGAAAATTCACCTTCATCTAAGTACGTTAACATGATATAGCAAGTTTCAAGTGAGGGGGGGTATATTTAGGTCTACAATGAGTGTGACATGAAATATACTGTAATGTCCCGAATTCGAATTGAGCAGGGCCAACATCCAGAATAGTGTTTTTCAACACTAATTAAATTAACAAATAAATAATAAAATATTTTTGTCTGGCCAACTTGTTCTATTGGCACCTAATTAGATTTAAAATTAAAATTCTTTTTAATTGTTGTTGAGGCAGACTACACTTGTAGTGGCATGCTTGTTCAACATTTAGGGAGAATCAATGCTTTCAGTTTGGGCATCACGAAATTTGGACTAATCGTCTTTGCCAAGATCAATGGAAGCGTAGCTTTCCATGCGTGGCAACCAGGTGAGCACGTAGTGCCAGCCTGGGAGTTTCATGTCAAGATCTCATCCTGCATAATTCTACAAATCACTCTGTAATGTCCCCTTCTCAATTGTGATCAATTCAGTTGACCGTTGGCCTATTCCGGAGACCCGTAGGCTACTCGGAGGGTGAAAATTAGGGTTTCTCGTTTTTGAGGAAGTTGTTGCTTGAAGTTTGGAGATTGGATTGCGAATTCTTTTTGGGTTTTTAGAAAGCTCTGCAGTGGTATAGAATGCATGGTGATCCGAGCGACTTCAGGAATTTGCTATTTTTTGTAAATTCCATTTCTGGCAGTGGTCCTGTTGGCTTCAGTACAGTTGGCTCTCTTCTTCAGCCGGTTCAATTGGTATTGTGATTTTTGGCCTTTTGATGCATTTTCTAGAGAGATAAGTTAATTTAATTAAAATAATATTTTATTTTAATGTTATAACCCCTTGGCCTAAGCTCTATGACTTAAAGTTGCTCTGAAGGGGGGACTTCAAGGGTGGACGCCTCATCTGGAGGTAATTTAATATTTCTTAAGGTCAAAAATCATGCTTGAAGTAGGACGCCAACTTGGAGAGACGAGATTATTTTAATAAAGATTAAAATGCTTACCTTATGAAAAAGGATGCCACTTTTGGAGGGAAATGAGGTAAAGTCAAATTTGAAATTTGGGCGCCCTTCTTGAAGTTTCTAGAAGATTCCTCTCAAGTCTATAAAGCAAGCCTCAGCTCTTCATTTCTCTATCTCTCGTCTACCATACTGTTATGCTGCTGATTGTTTTCAGGCACACGCTTCGAGGAAAGTATACCTCCTAGCATTTGGCTCATCTTCTTGCTTAAGAGATAGCAGCTAGTTGAGATAATAGTTTGTAATGGAGTTCTTTGCATTTGTAGTTGGGTTTTTTGCATTTGTAGTTCAGTTTCTAGCATGTTAGTGAAGTTTTGGTGTTGTTGGTTGTATGTAGCTGATTGCAAGTTTCATTCACAGATCAAAAATAAAAATATATTCGTTCTGGGTATTGCATCTTTGTGTCTAACTAATTGGGGCAACCCTTTGTACAAGTTTGCAGATTTTTCGGAGGCTTCTTTGATTTTTCCTACAGCAAGTCGCCCTTCTTAGGGCCGTACCACCTCTGGGGACATTGGGAAGTGCACAAGGAAAATAATTAAGGGTTGTTGGTTGTGTCTATTCTTTGGGATTTGGGCGCCAATATCACTAGAGTCTATTGCACTTCGTTTCATGAGTTTTGGATGTGTGGGGAGTGATTTATGTGCATTTTAGTGAGTTGTTGTATCGCTGGTTACTACATTTTAGTTGTTGGTCTGTCATATCAGACTTAGATAAATGCATTTTTGTGAGGGGTTTGTGACTAGAGAGTCTTGTTAAGCATTGAGGAGATCATAAACATTATTGCAGCATTGGAGAACTTCTAATATTGGGCTTTTGGCAGGCATTCTTGTTAATGTAACCAAATCTAATCAGATTATATTCTATGTGGAGAATAAGCAAATCCTAAATCTAAAAATTATGTGTATGTATTCTAAGTCAGAATTCTAATGTTTTGTTTCTGATCTTCTTATTGCAGAATATTAATGTATTTCGATATGCTACAATAGAAGATCGAATTATGTCTTTATATCTTGAAGGGGAGACACGCCTCAAGGAGAGACGCGTCTCATGAGAGGACGTGTCCGCTCATGGGACGTGTCCTTTGAGTACGCGGACTCCTCTTAGCCAACCGATAATTATCGGTGGCTAATCTCCAAACACCCGCATGTATTTAGCAAACAGCGATTAGTGTATGTTAAGTTCGATCAGTATTTGATTTCGAATTTACTCATGATCAGAATTTGAATAACTTACTTGCAGATATTATAGTAGATTTCGATTATATATAAATGATGATAATGCATAAATGCAATCATCATTTATATCTGACCGAAGCTACCTTAAATCAACACTCCCTCTTAGCTAGGGAAGATAACTCAAAACAAGTAAGTAGAGATATCACCTTACACGTGATATTGAAGATATGATATGTTTCCAAAAATTGTCAAGTCACATGACATTCTTCATAACACATCTTCATTATGGTATGTGCACTGACATCAAGTCTCATGATGTCTACCATAATAATTCATGGCATATCCACGGATATATATATTTATCCACCATGATTATCTCATAAGGATCATAATGATCTTCAATTGACATCAAGTCTCATGATATCTATCAAAATGTCCACGAGATATTATCATGACATGTCCACAGATATCAAGTCACATGATATCTATCATGATAGTTCAACTCATCATTGTAGAGTCGTCACTTTACAATGTCAAATACAAGTGTTCATTATCAGAAAGATCGTCACCTTTCAATAATGTACACAGGGGGAGAGAGGGCCCATAAAGTCATGGAGTCACACACATGACAAAAGAGTTTACACATTAAACATCTTTTAAATATATTAGTACAACTAAACAATTTGAATTTCAATCATAATATCAAATTACATTTCAACCATACCAAGTTTCTTCCTGAAGTGTTCAACTTTAATTCTGGAGAGAGGCTTGGTGAGAATGTCTGTTGTTTGATCATTTGTACTGATATACTCCAACTGAATCACATTCCTTTCTACCATGTCTCTTACATAATGGTAAGGGATCTCAATATGCTTAGATCTATCATGGAATACTGGATTTACTGAAAGTTTAATGCAACTCTGATTATCACAATGGATAAGAGTAGGATTCAAAGGCTCACCAAAGAGTCCCACAAGCAATTTCCGGAGCCATATTGCTTCTCTTGCCCCCATAGAGGCTGCAATATATTTAGCTTCTGTCGAGCTTTGTGCCACTGAAGACTGTTTTCTGCTGATCCAAGAGATCATAGCCGATCCTAAACTGAAGCAACATCCTGATGTGCTTTTCCGATCGGTTACACTTCCAGCCCAATCTGAATCAAAGTATCCATGTAAATCTAGTTGGTCATTTTTGTAATGAAGACCATATCCAATAGTGCCTTGAAGATATCTCAATATGTGCTTCACAACAACAAGGTGAATTTCCTTTGGCTCACACATGAACTGGCTTAGAGCATTCACTGCATAGCAAATATCAGGTCTGGTGTTAACCAGGTACATCAATGATCCAATTATCTGTCTATATAGAGTGGGATCTGCAAACTTGGATTCTGCTGCTGCTTCTTTTAATTTGTGTAAGTTGGTTTCCATAGGTGTAGACATGGGTCTACAATCCAACATCCCAAATCGCTTCAGAATATCAATAGTATACTTTCCTTGATTTAGTATGATGCCATCTGATTTCTGCCAGACTTCTAAACCCAGGAAGTAATGTAAAATGCCCAAGTCTTTCATGTCAAATTCTGAAATTAGATCCTTTTTACCTTGAGCAATGAGGTGATCTCCTGTTATTAGCAGGTCATCAACATATAAAATAATTATTAGCATATCACCTTTAATTACCTTAAAATAAAGATTTGGATCTGCATCATTCTTGGAAAATCCTAGTCCCAAGAGATAGCTGTCAATTCTTTCATACCAGGCCCTGGGAGCCTGTTTAAGTCCATATAGAGCTTTCTTTAATCTGCATACATGTGAGTCAGGTTTATGTATCACAAAACCTTCAGGCTGCTCTAGATAGACTTCTTCTTCAATGGTCCCATTCAGGAAGGCAGTTTTCACATCCATTTGATGGATCTTCCACCCTTTAGCTGCTGCAATAGCTATCATTGCTCTCACAGATGTGTACCGGGCAATAGGTGCAAATGTCTCTTCATAATCAATACCTTCCTTTTGTGAGAAACCTCTGGCCACAAAACGTGCCTTGTGTTTTTCTATACTGCCATCAGCAGCATGTTTGATTTTGAAGAGCCATTTGGAAGAGACAACAAATTTCTCTTTTGGTCTAGGCACTATATCCCACACATCATTTTTCAAAATGGATTGATACTCTTCCGTCATTGCATCCTTCCATACTTGATGTTTGAAAGCTTCTGTAACACTCGTGGGTTCTGAACTGATGATCTCATTCATTAAGGCAACATAGCTTGAGAATCTTTTGGGTTTCTTACTTTCCCTAATGGTTCCTTTGGGTGCTGCATGATTCTCAGCTTCTTTAATCATCTTCCTAGCCCAAAGTGGTCTCTTCTTGCTGTTGTCATTTGGATTCTCTTTTGAAGCAGATTGAAATTCACTTATGATTTCTTCAGGATACTCCCTCTGAATCTCAGGAGTAGGTTCCTCTTCTAAGACTCTAGGGGAATTTTGAATTTCTATCTCATTTGAACTCCTTGCCCTTTTGAATGCAATGTCTTCCTCAAATATGACATCTCTACTTAGTTCAATCTGTTTCTGCCCGGGTATGAATATTCTGTAGGCTTTAGAGGTTTCACTATATCCCACAAATACCCCTTTCTTTCCAGAAGGTTCTAGTTTGAATCTCTTTTCTTTAGGTACATGAATGTAGACAGGGCAACCAAAGATCCTTAAGTGACTAATGTCAGGTTTTATGCCAGTAAAAGCTTCTTCAGGAGTCTTGTTATCTAGATGAGAATGTGGACATCTATTTTGGATGTATACAACAGTTCTAGAGGCTTCTGCCCAGAATGAGGTTTCTATGTTCTGGTCAAACAACATTGCTTTAGCAGCTTCTACAATAGTTCTATTTTTCCTTTCAGCAACACCATTTTGTTGAGGGTTGTAGGCTACTGTAAACTCCCTCTTAATCCCAGCATTCATGCAAAATTCCTTAAAGATTTCAGAGGTGTATTCCTTCCCATTGTCTGTCCTTAAAATTTTGATTTTCTTCCCGGAGAAGTTTTCAGTAAGAGCTTTGAACTCCTTAAACCTTTTAAGGATTTCTATTGACTCTTTACACTTAAGAAAATAAATCCAGGTCTTCCTAGAGAAGTCATCTATAAATATTACATAATATAGGAAGCCTGCCATGGAGGGTACAGACATGGGTCCACATAAGTCAGAGTGGACCAGTTCTAACACATTTTTGGTTTTACTCAAACTATTTTGGAAGGATCCCTTTGTATTCTTTCCTAGGGCACACCCTTTACAAGCTCCTTCATGAATTTGTTTTAATTTAGGCAATCCAGTTACTAGTTTTTCCACAGAGGGTAGGGCACGGAAATGAATATGTCCTAATCTTCGATGCCAAATTTCATTTGAATCTGAAGTCTCAAGGGTAAGGGCTTGTTTAATGTCAGTGCACAGTCTGTAAAGATAACCTTGTCTTATACCTATAGTTTGTGCTTTCTTTATAGTGGAGTTCTTTGGCCATGCCAAAACTTTTCCATCCATAAAGGTAACCCTATATCCATTGTCTTCAAGAGCAGAGATGGATATTAGATTCCTCTTTATTCCTGGTACAAATAAGACTCCAGTGAGTTGTAGGGAGAGACCAGAATTCAATTTGATGGTGCAAGTTCCAACCCCTTTTACGGGATGTGCAGAATCATCCCCAATAGTTACTTCTTCATCAGTTTCTTCAGTCATAGTATCTAGGTGTTCTCTGAACCCTGTGATATGCCTTGATGCACCACTATCAATTACCCAGTTGTTGATATTGTTAGATACTTGACTTGATAAGGCTGAATAGAAGACAAATTTCTCAGAGTCATAGTCTGTATTTGTTTTTTCCACTTTAGCAAAAGATGCTTGTTGTTTTGTTCTATCAGGGCACTTCATTGCATAGTGTCCATATTGATCACATCTGAAACATTGTATTTGGGAGATGTCTTTCCTTTTCTTGGATGATCCCTTCCCATAAGAATTCTTCTTTCTCTTGAAGTTTTTCTTCTTACCTTTCTTATGAGAATTTGTGTTTAACACATGAATATCCTCATCTATGGGTTTCTGCTTGTTTTCTTTTGTCAAGAGTCTCGTTTCTTCTTGTAAGCAGTCTGTTCTTAGCCTATCAAATTTAGGGAGTTTAGATCTCGCACTTATTCCTTGAACAAATGACTCCCATGAGTTTGGTAGGCCTCCTAGAGCTATTAGTGTTAACTCCTTGCTATCAATTTGATATCCAATTGTTGATAGTTGATCTCTTAGTTCAGTGATTCTCATGAAGTATGCATTGATAGATTCTCCTTTGTTTATTTGAACATTGTTAAGTTGCCTTTTTAATGCAAGGGTCCTACTGGTGTTGTTTATTTCAAAGGTGCTCTCAAGGGATTTAAACATTAGATATGCAGTCTCATGTTTTGACAAAATAGGTACTATATGGTCCCTAACTGCATCTACTAAAATTTTCATGGTTTTCTCATTGTTCTCAATCCATTGAGTTTTCTCTGGATCATCCTCTGGTTCTCTCTTGTTTTCTTTCACAAATGAGTCTATTCTATGTATTCTTCAATCTAGTCTGTTGAATGTGTGTGTTGATTTTCTTAAAAATACGATTTTTCTTATTATTCATTATCTAGATTTGATTGCGGTTTTCTCAGCTTGGCTCGTGCCATGTTACAGTAGCGGCAATCTAATCCCGGTTATTGTATATGGAGATAAACCGTCTAAGTAAAAATTTTGTGTGTATTCACAAATTCGATTTACAATGTTTGCGATCTTTGTATTTGCAGAATATTAATGTATTTCGATATATTACGATAGAAGATCGAATTATGTCTTTATATCTTGAAGGGGAGACACGCCTCAAGGAGAGACGCGTCTCATGAGAGGACGTGTCTCCACAAAGTGGAGACACGTCCGCTCATGGGACGTGTCCTTTGAGTACGCGGACTCCTCTTAGCCAACTAATAATTATCAGTGGCTAATCTCCAGACACCCGCATGTATTTAGCAAACAGCAATTAGTGTATGTTACGTTCGATCAGTATTTGATTTCGAATTTACTCATGATCAGAATTTCGAATAACTTACTTGCAGATATTATAGTACATTTCCATTATATATAAATGATGATAATGCATTCGATTATATATAAATGATGATAATGCATAAATGCAATCATCATTTATATCTGACCAAAGCTACCTTAAATCAACAATTCTATCATATTGTAAGTTGATCAGTAGTACTGTCAGCATTCTCATTTATCTCTTTCACTTATTGTACTACCTGTTGAATAAGTGGAAGAGGCTAGCTTGCCGCCTATTTACATTATGAATTTGCATTGTAATATCATGTTGTTGATCGGCTGAGCCGTCACTGCATTTCATGGATCCTCTGACCATATGCTCACCCCTCCTCCCACATCGGGTCTTAGGGCGCATTCTTCGTTAGAGTTACTTTTTGATCAGCCAACTCATAGGGATCCTCTGACCATATGCTCGCTCCTCCTCCCACCTCGGGTCTTTGGGCGCATTCTTGGTTAGAGTTACTTTTAGTTCAGGACCCTCTGACCATATGTTAGCACCTTGCCCAACTTGGGGATCCTGGTGCACATTCTTGGTTAGAGTTACTTTCCGCATCGTTTTGGTTTTAGAGCTAACCTTAAAGGATGCGTGTTGCATTGTATTAACAATTGAAAAAACAAAAAAATTGGTCCGGTTACTTACACACTCACACCTATATTTGTATTGGTACACAGAATAGGGGAGCCACTGGTAAAACACGGCGATCTGCGTTATGGCCAAGCCGCAAGCTCTAGCCATATGCATCGGGTGTCTTCACCTACCTATGGATTCAACGACATCAAATCATGCTTTCCAGTCAGTGTTCAACAAGAATAATTATTAAGGTAGCTCCTGTGGTTCCGTCACAAAGGTCGCATCCTTCTTATTGCACGCATGTTGTATTTCGGCGCCATGGTACTAACATCGCAAGAGCATTAGCTATTGATCAGGCTTCCAACTTTCCCGAGACCATTTGTGACCTTTTCACACATCGCCCCATTGCAAATGGGGACCCTCACTGGTTCGCTCTTAGGGTTTAGCGTTGGGTAGCAATTTCATAGTCTCTGATGTCTGGGAATTTCATGTCAAGGTCTGGAGTCATCATCCAAGCCAAGTTGGGAGTTTGAGCCTGAAACTGAACGTAAACGTCATAGAAGTGCTTAGAGGGCCTCGCAGACGAGGATCGCCTGTGCTTTCGCTCAATTCTGACACTTCCTATTTTTTAGGGATTCTGCTTTTTTGCTTTTTTGCTTTTTTCGTTTTTGGCATTTCTGGACCAATCTGGAATTTACTATTTTTAGAAAGTTGCTTTTTTGCTTTTTTCTATTTTTAGTAAGTTTCTATTTTTAGAAAGTGCTAGTGTCACTGGCATTTGAGTCAAAAGTTTCCATTTTTGGAACTAAAAAGCGAGCAAAAATCAAGCAAAGATCGAAAAATCATGAGAAAAGCAGAGAAAAAGCGCATGCAAGGTGAAAAAAGGCGCATGCAAGATGAGAAAAGCAGAGAAAAGGTGCATGCAAAGTCAAAAAATCAACTGGACAAAATCGTGCCTTCATGAGAAAATCACTGAAAAATCAAGTAAAAAGCAAGTAGATCATGGTGAAATTCGCCTAAGTCTGGAAGAGGTACGCCCTTGAGAAAATCCAGTTGAAACTTGAAAAAATCCAGTTGGAAAATCCATTGATTAAAGGGAAAATCCAAGTAAAATTCATCCATTTGGGAAAATTCGCATTCCTCAAGAAAATCCAGTTGGAAAGTTCGAAATTCCAGTTGGACAAAGTGAAAATCGACTAAGGCATAAAAAATTATTGAACTGGACTTTAGGAAATTGAGTCAAAGTGCAATTCCAGTTGGGAAGTGAAAAATCCAGTTGGAAGTCGAATTTTCTCAAGGAGGAATCGAAATTTTTCTAAGGCAAAGTCACTTTGAGAAGTCAAAATTCCAGTTGAAAAGTCAAGAAGTCCAGTTGAAGGTCGAATTTTGCTAAAGGCAGAAAAGATGAAAGAAAACTTAAGTTTTATTTTAAAACTTAATTATCAAGCCAAAAGGGACGCCTTGTTTGAAAAGTCAAAGATCAGGATAAGATTGCTTTTTCGTTTTAAAGCAAAATACAACCAATGAGAAGAAGAAGTCGACCTAAATCAATTTGGGAAGGTTTTTATTATAAAAGATAACTTGTGAGCTCATTTTTCATTATTTGCAAAAGTCGAACTTTCTTCACAGGCAAAGCTCTCCCAAGAAAAGACGTCTTTTTCAGCTGCAAGTGGATTTTTCTTGAGTTCCAGAACATTGAATTGGATTTTTTCTCTTCCTTTCCGGATTTTCTTCAAACAACTGCAGGTTATCTTTGGCGATTTTGAGAAGGGAATTGGATTTTTCATTAAAGATTGGAGAAAATTTCAGTATAAACCTTTAAAAATCCAAAAGATTATTTAAAATTCCATGAATGCTTTTTGAAAATAATGAAGGCGGATCAATTTCACTTAAGAATTTATTCTTTATGCAGCCTTTAATCAAGTTCTGGATTTTTAATTAATTTTTAACTTTCCTCCAGCCAAGAAATCGCCTTTTTGCAAATTTATTTAAAAATTCTCTAACTTCGAGTTTCTTACAGGCGCAATGTCTTCTCCAAAGAATGTGGGAGGTGGAGTCAGAAAAGCTCAAGTCAAGGAAGTCCTGAAAGAATTTTATCCAGAATCCCAGTTATCCTCGAAGTGGAAGAAAGTGGCAGATACAAACTTTGAACAATTTAATGCGATTCAGCACAAGAGAAGGATGTTTGGTACAGAAAACGAAATGCCTACGCCTATTGCTGCAAATATTGTTAAGTCTGGACTTCATCAAGCAGCAGGATTTCCGCCTGCAGTTCAGTGCAGTGAGTTAATGGTTGAGTGCGCCAGAAGGTACAATCCTCAAACAAGATCAATTAAAACGCCCAATGGAATCACCTTGGCCTATTTCACAGAGGATTCAGTCAGGGAAGTATTTGGTATTCCCCATCGCCGGAAAATGTTGAACAGGACTCAGCAAGAATCACAGGCCATGTTCGATCAAGCCAAGGAATCCTGTATGGACATCATCAATTCCAACTGGATTAAAGAACCCAAAAGACATCGCTCCAAGTTGCCAAAGAGACTAATTTGCGCAGATTTTAAGATAGAATACAGTGATATGATTCATATGCTGAACAGAGTTATGGGAACTTCTCAAGGAGCCTTCTTTGAAGTATGGATGTTTTCATACGTGGAGGAAATCGTATTGGGAATGGAGGCTATAAATTGGGCTAAGTTAATAAGTGATAACATCGATTTCCAGTTGAGAAACCTTGAAAAAACTAAAACCTTCTACATGAGTTCTTATGTGGTTTACATTTTGGCACGGTTCACTAAGTACAGAGGACTGATTTGTAAAGGCGAAGTGGGACTTCGGAAAGATCAACTCAAATCATATGATTGTTACCCGCAGCTCCAGCTACATTACAGGGACAATTTCAAGATAACAAATGACGCCTTCCTTATGTATATCACGCGAGTTCTTCAAGGAACAGTGCAGAGGAGGCTATCTAAAGAAGCTATGGTAATGCTTGACAAGTTCGGGTCTTGGTTTATCCAGTTTCCGACATTTACTTATATAAGAATTCATGGATTCTCGGATGCTCCGTACAGGCTTCCTCGATACCCAACAGACAAAATTGTTATGCTTGAAGTTGCAAGGCAACTAGCATGTGTAGACTCCCTTCAGGCGAAGAAGAACAAACAAGGAGTGGATTTTCCGGTTGCAATTGGAAAAATGCTAGAAGTCTGTCCTTCATTACAATCAGCCAAAACAGCAGGGGTAGAGTTGCAATTTTACAAATTCAGCACCTATAATCCAAGGTCCGATTATGATCCTTACCTGAGAATGCACGGGAAGAAATCCCTTCATGTTATGCAGATCGAAGATTACTGGTCTAACCTGATGGATGAGTATGGAGTCAGGAAGAAGATTTGGTCCAGAATTCCAGTTGAGCTTATAAAAAGATGTGACTTGTTCCCTATACCTGAACAAGTGAAGGACAACGGGGACTACATTCATCCTCAATTTGAACAAGAAAAAGATAAGCCTATTTTATTGCCTAACTGGACACAACCTGAGTTGACCGATTTAAACACATTGATGAAGGACATTTTTGCTTACTCAAGGGAATGGGTCGATGGTCAGATCAGCAAGTTGAGGAAGGAAGGAATTTCTCTTACTTACGCCACATTAAGCAATAAGGATAGTCAGGGTGAAGCAATTGGCGAAAGTCTTGATGAACTTTCGTATCCCAGCAAGAGGAAGGTAGTAAGTGGAAACCTTCACATAGAGGAAAGGGAATCAGCTAATGAGGAATTGGAAAGTAAGAAGCAGAAGGTGACTGAAAATCCCTCATCTTCAAGGACTTTGTCAGTTGGAGTAATTGAAAATGTATCCATTGTTGATATCGAGCCGAGCTATGAGCAAGAAATTCAGTTTCAAGAGTTAGAACAGGTGGATTCTCTCCAAAATCAAGCCTCCACGGAGTGTTTAGAAGGAGATGATACTTTGATGATTGAAGGTGCAGGAGATACTGAGATCCTTGAGGACAATGAAGAACTAGGAGATGAGGTAATTTCTGCTCTTAAAGGAATTAATGATGATGTTCAGTTAGAAGATGGGATGGAATTATCCACAATCCCGGATTGGCTAACTGAAAGTTTGAAGAAGAAGTCCAGACCACTGGATGAAGTTCAACCAGTTGAGGGCATACAGGACTTCCTAGAAAGAATTGGCAAGGCTAAAACGCCGAAAAAGCCTAAAAAGTATTCTCAGATCACCAGGAACGATACAGGATCCAGGATCTTACAGGTGGCAGTCCCGAAGATTGGTAAGCCAAGAGATCAGATTGCTCCTATGGATTACGAAGTTACAACATTGGACATTGGGCCAACGACAATAGATCAGGATTTCCATGAGTTGGCGGACACTTCCAAAGCCATCAGGGAAAAGTTCGATAAAACAGAAGAGAAGAAGGAGAGGTTGGAGTTAGAAAATCTAAGGCTGATAGAGTTCATTCAGCAGCTAACAGCCCCTTTGCGTCAGGAAAATGCAGCCTTTATTCCACCGTCATCTCTTACTCCGGAGTCCGTTGATGTCCTTGAGGCTATGAGGATCACGAGTCAAGCTACCAAGAATTGGGTGAGCAATATTTCAAAACAGATGGAGCAATTCTTGGAGAAGTGCGCCCAAACTTATGACAGATCTGCATTGCTGATAACTGAAGTGAGTCAAGTTGAAGACCATTGGGAAGATTTCCAGTACACACAGGACAAAGTGATACCTCGTTTGAGGGTTCTAAAAGAAGTTTCCATGCATATATTGATCCAGGAAGGTGTTGTCGAAGAAGGAGCCTCGTATGATTTCAGCAGGTGGTATTATTCCTTATTGGCCAAAAAGAAGACATATGATGGAATAAAGGAAGAATGTGCTGCTATACGGAGCACGATTGAGAAAATTCAGTTCAAAATCCTCACTTCTCTTGAAGGATTAACAGGACAAGAACATCATGATACGAATGGCTTAGACTTAGAAGGATTGAAGAAAAGTGTGATGAGCATTTACTTCAAGGAAGTGCAGATTATTACAGAGAATCAGCTTGATGATATGTCTTCCCTTTTGACCTTCATGGAGAACTTTCAGAAGCAGGAGGCTAGATGGGAAGGAACTTTCACTCAGTGCCTGGAGACCTTGGACGTGATTGGAATGCAACTGGATTCTGTGCCGAATATCTCAATGGAGGAACTTGATTCTGTGTTAGCCAAATTTCTTGCATTTGCAGCTAGGGAGCGATCCAAAGGGAATTGCATTCTGGATTCCCACTTGCTCGAATGAAGTGCAAGGTGTCACCATTTTCCATGCTCCAAATGGCGTGTTCTGCTTGTGCCATGTGTCTTTGAGTTTGTTATGCTTTTAGGGTTAGGGTTTATCAAATTTGATCTTGGCCGTTGATTTCAAGTTTAATCTTGGCCATTGCTTTGTAATTGGGGTGCCTATATAAACCCCATTCATTTCATTTATTCAGGGAGAGACTGATGAGATTGTTGCAATATTGCTGTTTAAATAATAAGTGGATTCAGAGTTGAGCATTTGTTATTTCTATGAGCCCGCATGGTTTCATTGATTTCTTCAAAATAGAGTAAATTTGTTTTCAAGTATTTTAGATGAATGAAAGATTGATAGTGTTGGAAATAGTGGAATTAGTTCATACCTTTTTCAATTGGATGATTTTCAATTTGATGTGTAAGGTTAGTCTGAACATTAAAATTGCTTAATTTGAGTTCTATTATCTATATGCATTGGTCGAATTGATGGTGATATAGTGTAATAGGATATCTTTCGTAAACCCTTGAAGATTGCACCGTCTTTGTCTAGTTGTAGTGCCGTGCTTGGCGAAGCAAAGATTGGTTTAAATTCCATTATCCAGCATTTGTCTCCGAAGTTCATAGGATTAGTTCTGCATAAATCTAGTTCCTTTACCCTCATCCCCTTTTTTATTTTATTTTAAACTGAAAATCCAAAACATAAGAGCATTCAACGTTACATCAATCCAAATCCCTACTTTGAGTAACTTACTATCCAAGGGTCCCTTTGTGAAACCAGCATATCACATCACCTATTGAGCTTGTCCATCCCCCAAACCGGAACATTGGAATTACCGTATGACCTTTCTAGCAATCTTAGCATAAGAGGTAATTTTTCAAGAGAGGATAGAGCTGCCTTTGGGCATTCTTTTATTCTAGGTGTTGGGTGTGTCACAAAACACGCATCAACAAGACCATTCCCGTCAACCATCCTCAGCGGAGACTTCAATTCGTGGCAATCAGAACGAGAGCACCCTTGACATCACTAGGTGACGGCGACCAGAGACTCTGCTGATTCATTGTCAAGCCAAGGTATCATCAACATGAGACATCAGACTTGATGGAGACACAGAAACATTGTCGAGTATATGAGTGACGCCACTCAGGCGGAGCTTCGCTATGGCCATTTCTGAATCCTTGCACCTAGCGTATGTAGAACCTTTGTATAAAGACGCATTCGTCTCTATATGATTGGAACTATATTGATAAGGAAAATCGATTTAATATTTGTGAATTGGTATTTCAGTTTTAATTATCATTGTTATGGCAAATTGTTTTTGAGTCTCTGGAATTCGATTACAGAAAATTTCTTTAATCTGCAAGAAGTTAGAATTATTTGTGTTGAAGAATCTTATAGTGGTATTAGAGCAATGATCCTCCCAGCCTAGGGAATGATTCCATATGCAACTAAGTCAGAGGGATTTGAGGGCCATTGAAAGAGAAAGAAAGAAGCTGGCAGCAAATAATCAGAACACCAATCAGAGAATTGGAGGCAATGGCAAGATGGAGGATCAAATTAAGGAATTCAAGGCTTTCATGGAGCAACAAAACCAAACAAATCAGGCATTGAAGCAAATGTTGCAAAACCTGCCCGCCAATAACAACAAATTAGAGTCCAACATGGCTGAAGAAGGGAATCATGAACAATTTGAAAGAGGGGAACACAGTTAGAAATCAAAGGAGTCAACTCACAAATTTTCTCAACCCACATTCTTGCCTAGTGTTGAAGCAACACATGAGGAAGAAGAACAACTCAACTTCAACACCATTGTCACAGACAACATGAAGCTAGATGCTAACGCACAAGTTGTCATTCCCCTTGGACAATTCATCACAGCTAGAAGAGAGTTTGGAAGTGATGGGAGATTACGTCCTCAACGGATGAATTTGCAAACAAGGCCAACAAGCTTTCACTTCCAACGTTTGATGGCTCAAGGAAGGTGACGTCACACTCATGGATTCAAAAAATGAACACATTTTTCTCTCAGCCCCATGACAGAAGGAGAATCTATCAAATACGCCATATTGCACCTAGAGGGCTTGGCACATGAATGGTGGCAAGCTTTCACTTCCAACGTTTGATGGCTCAAGGAAGGTGACGGCACACTCATGAATTCAAAAAATGAACACATATTTTTCCCTCAACCCCATGACAGAAGGAGAATCTATCAAATTCGCCATATCGCACCTGGAGGGCTTGGCACATGAATGGTGGCACCATGGTATTGTGACCCAAGGATTCGGGCTTGTGAAGACATATGCTGATTTCACACAAAAGTTGATGGACCGATTCGATAGGAAAGATTCAGAGGCATTATTTCAAGAATTGACAAGATTGAAGCAGGTGGGCACCATGGATGATAATGTTTTAGAGTTTTAGAGGCTTGTTGTGATGGTACCAGATGTCTCAAACAGAAGGCTCACATTCTTTTTCATTGAAGACTTATCTGAATCCATTCGAGGGTTGGTGAGAGCTTTTGAACCAGTAACATTAGAGAAGGCTATTTGAAGGGCTTTGAGTCTAGACGACTCCACCAAGAAGAGCAAACCGATTGTCAAGAGCACACCAATAGAGCAGCCAAGAAAGCCTTTCTCTAAGAATTTGACTCCACCACCGAATGGAACCGAAATGTCAAGAAATGAACTTCGTCAGAAGGGTTTATGTTACCATTGCAAAGAAAAATGGAATGATCATCTCAGATGTCAAGGAAGAGGTCAAGTTTATCACATTGAAGTAGTTTTCGATGATGAAGCAAAAGAAGGGAGTAATGAGGGGATCACTAATGAGGGAGAACAGGAGGTTGTGATAGAAGGGGGTCCCACAGGAAGTACTCTCTCTGCACTTTAAGGGGCACCACGATACAATTCCCTCTGTGTTCAAGGGATTCTCCAAGGGCAAAGAGTAACAATGTTGATAGATAGTGGAGCCACTCATAATTTCATTGACACGAAGACAGTTGCTAAGTTGCGCTTGGGGGCAGACGACTTCAAAGGGTTTGACGTGGCAGTTGCAAGAGGAAACATCCTCTCTTGCACCAGGTGAATTCAACAAATGGAGCTGATCTTAGGACACAAGATGAGGGATGATTTCTGTGTTGTGGACATCGGTGACACAGATATAGTTTTAGGCGTTCAGTGGCTACATTCTTTGGGGGAGTACACCACCAATTATCAAACCATGGACCTGAAATTTAAGCATGATGGGAAAGAGGTTGTTCTCAAGGGGCTCTCTCGTGAGGGTCCTATGGTGGTTTCAGCAAAAAGGATGGAACGAGCTTTTCGTAGAGGTGAAGTAGCTTGGGCAGCAGAGTGCTTGGTCACATACACTAGTCCACCGAAAGAAGAAAGAACTTTTCCCATTGACATTTAGACTATCTTGAACAAAAAGTGCAAGGTGTTTCACGAAATTCCACCAGGATTGCCACTGGATAGGGGGTTTCAGCATGTGATAGAGCTTGAAGAAGGAGCCAAACCAATTATCACGACTCCATATCGTCATCCAAGGATGTACAAGGAAGAAATTGAGAAGGCCATCAAGGAGTTGTTGGATATGGGTCACATACGGCCAAGCTCGAGTCCTTTTTCCTCATCGGTGGTATTGGTCAAAAAGAAGCTAGGGACACTCAGGATGTGCATCGATTATAGAGCCCTCAAGAAGAAGACAATTAAGAATCGCTACCCTATTCCCAGGATTGATGAATTGATAGATAAGCTACATGGAGCAGTGTACTTCTCCAAGATCGATCTGCGTTTAGGATACCATCAAATTAGAGTCAGGAATGAGGATGTGCAAAAAACAGCTTTCAGATGCCTTTAAGGGCATTATGAGCTTTTAGTGATGTTGTTTGGGTTGAACAATGCCCCCGCTATGTTCCTATCATGTATGAATCAGGTATTCATTCTTCAGTTGCGGAAATTTGTGTTGGTTTTCTTTGATGACATTTTGATCTACAGTAAGACTTGGGAAGATCATCTACGGCATATAGAAGAGGTGCTTGACATTCTCAAGAAAAACTCGTTTTATGCTAAGATGTCAAAATGTGAGTTTGGAATGACTAAGATTTTGTACTTGAGCCATAAGATTAGCGCTCAACGGGTGAGCGTCGATGAGGAGAAGATCAAGGCTATTCAAGATTGGGCTAGGCCCAAGAATTTGACCCAGTTGAGAAGATTTGTAGGCCTTTGCAGCTATTACAGAAGATTTGTGAAGGGATTTTCCCAGCTTGCAGCACCCTTGACTAATCTGACTAAGAAAGGAGCTTTCTCTTGGAGTCCCACAACACAACAGGCATTTGACAAACTCAAGGAGGTAATGAGTTTGTGTCATGTCTTGGCTATCCCAAATTTCTCATCACCTTTTGTACTTCAGTGTGACGCTTCAGAAGAAGGTATTGGAGCAATATTGATGCAAAATAAGCACCCCATAGCATATGAGAGCAGCAAACTCACAAATTCAAAAAAGGCTTTCTCCATCTACGAAAAGGAGACATTGGCTATCATGCACGCCCTTGCAAAGTTTAGACAGTACTTGGTTTGTGGGAAGTTTGTGGTGAAAACAAACCATAGCAGCTTGAAGTTGTAATAACCTAGCCTATCTACAGTTTTAAAATTAACTACCAACTAACTTTTTGTTGAAGAACAACTAACTTGATTCAAACTACGGCTTCCAAATTGATTTCAACTGAAACAATTTAAATTCCATCAACTTCCAAGTTTTCATTTTCAGCTGATTTGAAACATCTATCTGTTACCTTCAACCGTTTCACAGAAGAATAATAACTTAATAACTATCAAACTAGGGTTTTCCTTTGCAGTTAGACGGAAAAGAAAATCAATTCCAATTTTGTAACAACTAACCTTTAATTTCCATTTTTAGCTTAAAGGAAAGCTATTAATTGTAAACATATAACAGGAAATTACAGAAGGATAATAACTACTTTTCTAAGTCTCCAAAAGGTAAATACAACAGCTATGAAACAAATACAACAAGCAAATACAACAGCTATGAAACAAATGTACAATTGTCATTCTATAGTTTATGAAATGGAAACTAACTGCCAAACTCATTCGGTAAAGCTAACTATCTATTCCATCTAGGGTTCCCATTTAACCAATTAACGAACTGTGGAAAAGAAATAACTTCTTAATATTCATTAACTATTTTCAGATCTTCCATTTCACTTGAATCAAATAATTGTCTAACTAATCAACCGCAGTCTTTACATACAAACAGTTATCTTAGAAGAAATAGCATTTATTGCAGCATTAATAGTAATCTTAAATAGATGAAAGCATGTACCTGGAATTACAATTGACATCACCATCATGCAGAATTGCTTGAACAACTTTATCTTTGAGAGGAAGAGAAACATCATCAAGGGCTTTTCCACCCAACCAAGACCAACTGGTCCCCCAAGTTTCTTCAACTAAAGAACCCAGCCCTTCACGAGGGTAATCAACATGGATCAAATTATCATCATGCCTCTAAGCCTGGTGTCAAGGACCTATACCTCCTGATCGACCTTACTAAGGGTACCTCCCAACTAGAAAGGTCACTTTGATCAATGGTATATCTGGTACTTGACAGTTGACAGATGTTGAATCTAGCATCGTACCTTGGCCACGGATTTTAATATTACTGACACTCCTGTGCCGATATCTCTGGCACTACTGTACTGATATCACTGGCACTACTGTGCCGATATCTCTGGCACTACTATGTCGTCAACACTCTCACCCTTGCTCGACATGATAATACTTAGATCAAGATCTAATTTTACATTAGCAAGTTTTATTATCATTTCTTCTTGGTTTGAGGTTATATCTTAACCATAGGATTTAACATCACAATAAATTGTTTAAGGATCTTTTCTTAAGATTAAGTTGTTTTCTTAAACCCTTTAAGAGAGTGATTGGACTCTTATCTTATCACTTCTTTGGGAGCAAACTGCTTCACAATCAAGAATAGCGGAACAAATTGATATCTACTGAGAAGGAGATACCCTCAATCCCTTAGCAAAGGTTAATCATGAGATGAACACGGCTGAGAATAAGTTTCTCATATTACCGAAATTGATTCAGAATCTTTTCTCTTAGTTGAGGTAAATCTTAGCCATAGGGTTTTATATTTCCAAGACTCAAACTTAACACTTGTTTACTTTTAGCTTAAGATACAATTTAAGGCATAAAGAGAAGAGATTAAGATCATAGGAATCTTCAAATTTATTGTTCTACAGAACAGAAGTATTAAACTTGTTTCCATAATACAAAAGAAACGTAGGATGTATCTTCCACTGAAGAGGAGAGTTTATAGAATTGAGGGCTCAATAATTCCAGCAGAAAAGAGTATTAAATCTACTCAGGTTCGGTAAAAAGAAAAGATTATGACGAACCTTTAATATACTCGAAAACAGATTTGCTTCTCAGGCAAACAAGAACATAGGGTAGCATTAACCTTGCCCGCTGGTTAAAGGTATTTCAGAGATGAGATGGGAATTTAAAAATTTCAAACCAAAATTCCCTCTCATGAAAACATAAGCTTAATCCTTCTTACAACAAGAGAGAACACACAAAAACTAAGCTCTGCTCAAATTATTCTCAGTTGTTTTAACTCTTCGTTGCCAAGAAGATTAATAATAACCTGATTCCCGTAAATCTTTCCTCATATTTAAAAGGTATACTGACTTCTTAATACCAACACTGAGAAAGTTTCAGAATTCATATCTCATCATATCAAGGTAGTTTAAACTGTCAACCTCAACTTATGTGGAGAATTTAAGGAGTTAGATTCTACAATAAGGTTCAAATCTGAATAATAGCTCCTAATCAGGTGCAAGCTGAATCCATGATAGACTCCAAACTTAGGAACAAACATTTTGGTGGTCATGACCCAGAGATTCGCATGGATAAAAGACATATCACAGCAATCATGACATCAATAACAAGAATTACTAACTTTGCTTAGTGACTTCCAGAATTAAAATAAAGACTTGAAATTCAAGTAATATAACCGATTGTAAGGTACTCATCTCGAGTCCGGTAAGACGCTAGAACTCGTCTATTCCCTTGCCACCTTCCACTATCGATCCTGTTGTCGGCTTCAAATATAGATTTACCTTGTTGTCAAGTTATTTGCAATGGAAAGATCTTCACGAGGAAACAGAAAGTTTGTCATCCAAGAATACGAAATAAGACTCAACAATGGCATTTGGCTCAAGAGTCATGAATAATCCAAGGGCAAGGGTGATGAAGCTGTATGCCAAGTAAGATGATTGTGTTTTCCTCACAGCACGACCACGAATTTTCCCAGGTCGACACCTCCAAAAGATTCCATGTGTGTAAAGAGAGATTCGATGATAATTGAGAAGCAACACTCAAAAGATTGGGAAGTCATTCATGATGCCGAGATCGAATCAACAGATAGGCGTCGTAGGTGAAACAGTGAAAAATCTCAAGAAAGTAGCAAAGATGGGACTGTCAAATGATAAAGTTGTGCGTCGCAGAGACGAAGCCATGACTAGATGAATATTCGTCTCCAGAATGAGTGATTTTTTTTTTTCACGATGTAAGCCCAAAGTGTATGCGAAAAAGATGAGCCAAAGCCAAATGGAAGCGGTAAGAAGAGATAGGTCATGAAAAGAAAGGCTTCCGGATGCTTGAGTGTACCACGGGGACGCGTTTCCCCCCAAAATATGACCCGTTTCGGAAACGGGGACGTCCCGGGGACGGGGGGACGGGTACTTGGCGTCCCCCGCCGTCCCGCCACCGCCACCAAAGCGCCGCCGGAGACGGGGAGACGTCTCCAAGGAAACTTGGAGACGTGGAGACGTCTCCAAGTCTCCTGGGGAGACGTCTAGGAGTTTCTCGGGAGGCTGGGAAACGCCTAGCCGTCTCCCGTCTTGAGACGCGTCAATGGACGCATGATTCAAATTTTAACTTAAAATTTTAGTTTATATTTATTTTCTTGTTGCCCTAAGTTGGCGTGGGCCCCACTCCTTCCTCTAAAACAACACAAAACAATGAAAACATTAAGATTTGATCATTTCAATCACATTCAAAGACTGATTTTTTTTTGCAGCCAGCTGAAGAAGAAGAAAAACAGTGAAGAAGTCTGATTGAAGGGGTGAAAATAAAGATTGCAAGTGTGATAGGAGTGAGAAGGAGCAAGAAGAAGAGGAGGAAGAGGATTCTACTTCATTTTGGAGAGATTTTTCAAGCACAAGGTAGGGTTTTTGAAGTTTTTTTCAAATTTCTTGTTGTTTTTCAAGTTTTTGTTTTAAAATTTATTTTCTTAGTTTAAACTTGTTTTCTTTTTTTCTTATTCATCTCAAAGACTCAAAATCAGATTTGATGTTGAATCTTGAGAGCAAAATGATGAAGATGATTGAATCATTCATCATTTTGCCCTCAAGATTCAACATCAATTTTTTTATTTTAAAATTTTAATATTAAAGTTTAAACTTAAAGTTAAACTGTTAAAGTGTAAACAGCTTGCTTTTTTAATTTTTTTTCCTCAGATCCTTTCTATTTCTCAAATACTATTAGTTATTAGTTATTACTTATTTATATTGCTTATAGAGCTTGCTTTTTTTTCCTCATATCCTTTCTATTTCTCAAATCCTTTTTATTTTCTAATTTCTATTTGCAAACTGCAAAGTAAAATTTCAAATTTGTTAACTTATTTCAATTTTCAATGTTCATTGTTTCAATTTGTTAAAGTAGGCTGATTTTATTTTAATTTTGTGAAATGCAGTGTCACTTTCACGATGAGCACCGAAGACATGAGTGGGGATGACATGGAAATTCACTCTCATAGTGAACATGATTCAGATTTTGAACCTGAGAATGAGGGGGATGACCATGGGGCTGATCCTGCAGCCCAATCTAGTTCCATGGCGAGTGCAGCAGCTAGTACAGGTTGCCCTTCAGAAACCTTGGCAGAGTTTGCTAGGGGTCATTTTGATCCGAAGTCTCCTTTGAAACAGTTTGCTACAAGAATACAAAGCACATCAAGTTCAGGTGGGGGAACAAGGAAGTGGAAGTGCAACATTTGTCATATGGAATGGTTTGGTAGCATCACTCGAGTGAATGCACACTTTCTTTTTTGGACAGGAAAAGGTGTGGAGCCTTGTAAGTTTTTGAAGGAGGCTAAAAATATAAACTATAGAATGGAGTTTAACAAGCTTTGGGGCATTCCAGAGGACACAAATATTTCAGTCCCTACTACTTTGACTGGTAGGGCAGCCCTTCAACAAATCCAGCATGCATCAGTGCCACATACTTTTCAGACGGGAGGAATGATGTTTGGAACTTCATCCACTTCCACTTCTAGTGTCGCTAGGGGGACAGCCACAGGGAAACGCAAGTTGCATACATCACAAAGTAACCCCATAGCTAATATGTTTAATGTGCAGTTGAGAGATGAGATAGATGAATCCATTGGCAAGTTCTTTTTTGCCAATGGAATTCCATTTCATGTTACACGGTCTCCTTATTATAGGGAGATGATGGCTATGGTGGCTAAGGGAGGAACATCATATGTGCCACCAGGTGAGACAAAAATGAGGACCTCGATCTTGGATAAGTGCTATTCCAAGATCGATATTTTGATGGAGAAGATGAAGGCATGTTGGGTGGCATCTGGGTGCAGTATAGTTATGGATGGGTGGACGGACATTCGCCATCGTCCACTCATCAACATCATGGTCACATGTGCAGAGGGCCCATACTTCCTTAGAGCAGTTGATTGTACAGGGCATCGCAAAGATGCTGATTTTCAGTTTCATCTCCTCGGGGAGGCTATTGAGGAGGTTGGGCCACAAAATGTGGTCCAAGTAATCACAGATGTAGCCCATGTGTGTAAAGCAGCAGGGAAACTCATTGAGGCAGCCTATAGACATATTTGGTGGACCCCATGTTGTGTGCATGCCATGAACAATGCACTCAAGGACATGGGGAAGATTGATTGGATTAGAGGAGTGGTCACTGATGCGAGAGATGTGCAGATGTTTATCTGCAACCACCACACTTCCCATGCACTCTTCACGACCTTCGCGAAGAAGGAGTTCTTGAAACCGGTGGAGACCCGATATGCATCATATTTCATTCTCTTGGAGAGAATGATTGAGTTGCAAGAGGCATTGCAAGTCATGGTTATGACTAATGAGTGGAATAGGTGGGCCGAGGCCAAGACAGCACAGGGGAGAAGGGTGAAGGAGATAGTGAAGAGTGATGTGTTTTGGACTGATGCGAAATACATTGTCTCCATCATTTCTCCAGTATTCCAGGTTATCAGATATGGGGATGGGGATGCACCTAACCTTGGAGAGGTGTATGAGTGCATTGACTCGATGCTTGACCAGATGAGGGCTACTGTGCAAGTGAAGGACCCCTCTCTAGCATTCTACAATGAGCACATCCGGCCAATCATTCAGCGCAGCTGGGACAAGTTGAACACTCCTTTGCATATGGCTGCCTTTGCCTTGAATCCTAAGTGGTACATGGCTAGACCAGGTAGAGTGACACCGATTCAGGATGATGAGGTGAAGGCAGGTTTCTTTAGGTGCATAGAGAAGATGTATGATTCTACAGATGCCAGCACAATTCACACTGAGTGGACCAGATTTGCCACTCTTAGAGGCTATTCAGATGCAGCAAAGGTGGATATAGTTTCTATGGCACAGGAGGACCCACTTTTGTGGTGGAATTGTCATGGTTCGAAATCTTTGACCACCACTCTAGCTATTCGTCTGCTATCCCAGGTTTTCAGTTCTTCAGCTGCTGTGAGGAACTGGTCTACATATAGCTTCATCCACTCTCTTAAGAGGAACAGACTTACCTCTAAGAGAGCAGAGAAGCTTGTGGCTGTACACAGTGCTTTGCGTCTCATGGACCGCAAGACAATTGTGT